>RJWH01000834.1:198053-353846 GCA_004363575.1 Solenodon paradoxus
GGGGGGGGGGGGGGGGGCAGAGCAGGTTCAGGAAGACGCCAAGCAGACTCACCCCCTTATTGGCAGCAATGCAGCACTCAGCCAGCCGCAGCCAGAGGCGGGGGTTTGCATGGTAAACCTGAACAGCTTCGATCAGACACTCAAAGGCAGCAAGGGGCCTTCCGATGTGAAGCAGCTGGATTCCACAGTTATACAGCAACTCATACCTCTTGTTGGTCAGTAGGGTGCACATGGGTCTTCCTGAAAATTTTTTGCCTAATGATAAAAGTTCGATGAGAGTACATGAGATTAAAAGTTACAGCGAAAACACCTGCGTTCACTACCTTCAGGGCATCCGGTGGCCTAGCAAGGAAGGCCCCAGACACAGTCCACATCCGTCCCACAGGTCCAGGTTTCGAGGCCTGGAGCCAGGGGGACCACCAAGATGAACAACTATGTAAGAATAAATAAATAAAACGCTTCTTTCCCCCGCCTCTTCCTGCCTGCCTGCTTACTCTCCTTCATTCCTGCCTGGACTTTCCCTTGAAAAATGAAACATATAATAAAAAAATTTTAGTGAAATATTTTGCTTTATAACATTACCATATGGAATTTCTGATTTTCAAAACCAATACAACGGAATACAACTTAAATTTCTTCAGTCATTCAAAAGAACCCCTAACACGTGCTATTCAAAGCGGTGATACCTGCTGAAGACCCGAGCGGCACACGCCGGGCAGTCAAGGGAAGCTGCACACACGTGCACAGGGCACGCACACATACGCCTTGACCAAGCAGCCTGCCACACACGTGCACAGGGCATGCACACATACGCCTTGACCAAGCAGCTTGCCACACATGTGCACAGGGCACGCACACATACGCCTTGACCAAGCAGCTTGCCACACATGTGCACAGGGCACGTACACATACGCCTTGACCAAGCAGCCTGCCACACACGTGCACAGGGCACGCACACATACGCCTTGACCAAGCAGCTTGCCACACATGTGCACAGGGCACACACACATACGTCTTGACCAAGCAGCCTGCCAGCGGAAACCACGCTTCTCTCAAGGAGTAAACACACGCTGTCCCCACACGCGCTCACCTGGGTCAGTGCCGCCCACACTGAGCTGAGCACAGACACTGTCATTCTCCTGCAGCGCTTTTTTAAAGTAGAAGATTCCCAGATTGTGCTTGCTCATGGCGAAGTGGATGCACCCCAGGTTATTCCAGAACATGCATCTCAAGCATTCACCTGAGAAAAGCACAAATAACTGTCCAGACACGATTTCACTGTCGTACCTTGTACAAGAATCAGGCTTGTCTAGCCTGATTTAAATATATGCAATTCTATTGTGGAACTAAAGAAACATCTGAAAATTATGCAAACTTCTTTTCTTTTAAAATGTCTCTTATGAAAGGGGATAAACTATTCCTGTATATTTTGCTCAACTGTTTAGCTTTTCTAATTTTTACTAATTACAGGCAAGTAATACCAAAATGCAAAGGAAGAATATGTCAGTAACATAACACATGCGCTGCATATGCACAATGAAACGCTATGCAGAAACCGGAAAGAATGCAGTGGACGTGGAAACCGTTAGGTACGAGAGATGAATGAACCGACGACATGGGGACACTTGAGGGGCTCATGCAGCTTGGAGGGCTGGTGTGCAGACCACAAACAGTCCAGGGCTCGGGACCGTGGGGCCAGACAAGCAAATAAACAACTAAACAAAAGTGCTTCTTCTCTCCCTTCCTCCATTCCTTTAAAAACAACCAGAAAGCAGAATACATAAAATCCTGCTTTTTTTTTGTTCACCCTAAATTCCCGAGGTTTTTCATCTCACCCTTCTTTAAATAACACTGTGGCTGAGTAACCTTGCCTGTTTGTTGGGTATTACTAGCATTTCTTATTCGACATCGCCACTTTCTAGCCTTAAACCATTTTGTATTTGGTTCCCATGCCTTTTTTCTTGCTTACTTGTTGGCTGGAATATTACAGAAACTTTCTCAAACTCTGGACATAATATATAAGCTGGTATTAGACAAGGAAATGAAGGAACGAGAAGCGAGATAAAATAAAATAGGTTTCTTCTAAAATGGAAACATGTCATAAATTAAAATTCCAGGAATTTTCTGTAGCAGAATGAGTAAAATATTTTCTTTAAAACAATTAAGTAAAAATCATTCTTAAGAGCACGCTAGGAAATAAAAACAAAGTCCAAGCAACAAGGGGCAGGAGAGCTAGGAAGAAAATACTAAAATTGCATGATTTTCTTTTACCTGTTTTCATGAATCCTGGATGCTCAGCAATGTTTGAACTATTTAATAACTTCACAGCTTTTCGATAATTGCCTCTTAAATACTCAAAATTGCTTTTAAGAAACAGAGAGGGTGCGGACTGTAAAATAAAAGTGTAAGTTAGTTGTAATTTGTTTACAGATGCCAGATGTGAGCTCACAGTCACACTGTCATATTCACTAGCCATGTGTTCAAGAACATAAACCAGTTACGTCAGTCACAAAATTTGTTTATTTTTTAAACGAGAGGTGCAGGCGGGAATGAAGAAAAGTAGGCAGGCAGGAAGAGAGGAGAAAGAAACATTTCTATTTATTTTCATTTAGTTACTCATATTGGTTGTTCCCCCCACCCTCCTTCTGGGACGTATGTGGATTACGATTGGTCACTCGGTGGACCTTCCCACTCCACTAGGCCGCACCAGTCTCCTTTTCATTGTTATTATAATCTTAAAACAAAGAAACAGAAATCTGACAGAGTACCTTATATTGAATTGAGTCCACTTAAAAAAATACTTAAAACATACCGAAGAATACAGTCTATAGATTATCACAGATTATCAATTGACTGTCTTTATCTATTACACTAACTAGAAGCCAATTTAATAGTATGAGCTTGGTCCTTTATTTAAAAGTTATTAGTAAGACTGGTGATTTCTCTTTTTTTTTGGCTACAACTACACCTTTAGTTGAACCTGAATAGGTACAAATAAATAATTTATCAAGTGTGGGGGGGGGTCATTCCATGAGTGGAAAAACTTCTTTTTTTTTTTTTTTAAAGGAAAAATACAGGCAGAAATGAAGGTGAGTAGCAGGCAGGCAGGCAGGCAGGCAGAGAGAGGAGGAAGCATTTCATCTTATTTTATTCAGTGGTTCACCCGGGCTGTTCTTCCCTACCAACCCTGACAAGTATCTACAGTCCAAATAAAGTTTTAGGACAGAAAAGTCACAGATGGTTACAGAGAAACATCAAGAAGAAACTTACATTCCCAGCTGTGTTCATGACTGACTTGATTTCTCTTTTGCACGCTTTGAGGGACTTCATCTGGGTGTAAGCTCTGACTTTATACTGTTAAAGGAAAAATACTAGTTTGTAAGAATTATAGTAGATTTACACATTTATACATACTGAAGTAGTCTAACTTTCTAGTGAAGAAATCAAGCCCCATTTATTGCAAAAGTTATACTTAAAATTATCTTAAATAAGTTACGTATATGGTACTTTTAGATATACTCTTAAATTTAAAAGTAAAAAATGGTAAAACAAAATTTATACTTAAGTTCTAATCAAAATTTTATCAATTCTTATCGGCACATAGCTAAATTAACAACGAATCTGATAATTGTTCAAACTGATTTTATCAGCTAATACACATTTCCAGGCTATTTCCTCAATCTTCTACGTTGTAACGAAAATAAATACATTATTATCTTAAGCAAAATATATTTAGAAAGATAAATGGGCTTCTAAACTATAATATATCAAAGCTTTGAATTATTTTTCTTCTTTCTATTTTTAACCCCTGGCCCCAGAGCTTGACTCAGGCCCACGTGCTTTACGTGGCCTGTACCTTCCGGCCTGATTAGGGATGCACCTGCATTATTTACTTCTTTCAACTTTCTCTTCCATCTTTACCCTTCAAAAGTAAAATAAGCAGACGAAGGACACCCTCGCTGGAATTTACAATACCTGATGTATCTTAGATTTCGCAGCTTCGATGAGGGCTCCACTTTCAGCTTTATGATTTGATCCATCTTTGTTGGTGTTATTACCAGTCTGTAGGGTGGTAAAACAGTTAATCAATACTTAAACCAGTGATTTCAAAGAGAACACTTTAAAAATGGAAACTCCCAGGTCCTGCTTCCAGATATTCAGGTTTAAAAGTTTAGAGTGAGTGACAACGAGACGCTAACAACTGAGATTAAAGTTTGAAAGATATGGGTAGGCTACGTTTAAAAAGAATGGATATTACTTGAATAAAACAATTATCTTATTTCTTTCTTTTTTAAAGCAAAGAAGCATTTTATTTTAAGTGATTTGTATTTAGTTGTCCACACTGGTTGCGTCCCTCAGACCTGGGACTGGAACCCAGGGAGACGTGGCCTGTGCTCCTTTGGAGGCAACTGACCTAACTGCCTGCTGCCACTCCACCAGGGGGCACCAAAGATTATCTTCTAAAAACCAAGGCAGATAATGTTATTTCCTTCTTAAAAGTTTTCTTTAGTGTAAACACGACTTACATCGTCATCCACCCTAAGTTCCTAGTAAAGATTCAAAACCCTTTTTAAGACCTGACCCATATTTACAATGGCAATCGCCTCTCCTGCTGATCTTCATTACATTTCTCAGGGACTACCTATTTCAGACAATGAAGAGCTACTCCAAAGCAACCCTCTTACGCCTTTTGTGCTCTGTTCTCTGCCAGGATGGTTATCATGGTCCATCCTCCTTTTCTGTAAAACTACTCTCTTTCAAGGCTCGAATCAAACATCCGAACTTCTTGGAACTATTCCCCAACCTCCCTCCCCGCTCTTTCTCCTTCCACACTTTAATGCCTTGAAAAGCAAAATCTGTATTTTCTTCTTTGTCAACTTAGTACCTAGCAGAGCACACAAGTATTCATTAAAATAAATTCTATTTCATAAACTATTAAAAGCATTAAATATGAAAATCAAACACTAAACAGTACTTGGGAATAATGCTGAGATTATTCAACTGTTACACAAACTTGTCAAATTGAAAAAGTAACCTGAGACGTTCGTTTATTAATTATTTATTTAGTTTTAAAGGAAAGGTGCAGGAAGGAATGAAGGCAAGTAGGCAGACAGGAAGAGAGAGGAGGAAGAAGTTAATTTTATTTCCATTTAGTTGTTCACACGGGTTGTTTTCCCCTGGACCCAGGATTTGAACCCAGGGGACTATGACCTGCACACTTTGGAGGCAACTATGCTAACTGCTGCTCCACCAGGATGTGTCACAGGTGTTTATTTTTAAACCTCAAGAGCTTGTGTAGGTAGAAAGAAAGGTACTGACAATCTTTTCTGTTTTCTGAAAATATTTTTTCTTTTTTTTAAAGAAAGGAAGGAAGAGGTTCTATTTATTTATTTACTTTCCTCCTCCTCAAACCTGGGTCAAAACCTGGGATTCAGGCTCGCATCCTGGTCCTCTCAGCCACCTGAGCCAGAAGGATGTGCCCAAACACACCTATTGTAATAAAGGGACAGGAGACGGAAGAGAGAAAGATCATTCCTTGACAGCCAGAGCACAAAAAAACGAAGAGCACGAGACCCAAGATGATTCTTAGTGTGTGCCGAGTCTGATAAGAATGTAGTAAAGCTTAATTTCATGAATGTGTTCTTTCCGGAACCATTGTAAGTTGCCGGCAGGAATACAAAATAGTGCAGCTACTGGAAATTAGCCTGCTAGTTTCTCCCAAGGTTAAAAACAGAATTACTACACGATACAGTAACTCCATACTTAAATATATGGCCAATTGAAAAACATAGGCCTCTATAAAACTTGGTACATAAATGTTTACAGCTGCTTTTTCTATATTAGCCAAAAGTGGAAAACAATCTAAATGCCATTACCTAATGAATGGATGGGGAAAAAGGTGGCGCAACCAGATAATGGAACATAGAATCAGGGAAGCACATGCTACAACACAGCAAACTTTAAAAATATGAAAGTGAGAGGGACTATCACACAGAGTCACATACTGTATGATTCCACTTATGAAGTGTCCACAAGAGAAAAGCAGACTAGTGGTCGCTTGGGCCTGAGGGAAAGGGGATAAGGAATTGACACTAAGAAGTACAGGGGGTAAAAACGTCCTGAAACTTAAGATTGTGGGATAGTTGTACAATTCTGAATATACTAGCAACCGCTGTATTGTACAATTTAAAACGGTTAATTCCGTGCATGTGATTCATATTTCTACAAAGCTTATAAAGTATTTAGGAGCCACAAATATGAATCATAGTTTAAATTTTGGTCTGAGGACCTTGGTACACTTACCTCATTCTTTCCGTTTTTGTTATTGTTACCCTGTGAAATCATTTTTTCTAGGACAGCAAGAAGATGCAAAGCCTTCTCAGCTTGGTAGGTTAATATATACAGGTCTACAAGCAGAAAACACACGGCTTGGGCAAACTTTTCTTCTGAGGGGAAAAAAAAAGAGAAGTCACAATTCTAAGTGAAGCAAACATCTCAGACACCCTCTCCCCACCCTCCAAAAGCTCAGAGAGCAAAACCTAAGTCTTTACTTAAACGTCCAACACCCAGTCATGGATGGACACAACTGGCACCACCAACAACGTCGTTCTAACACGCATCTCAACGTCTTTCATTTCACCGACCCAGTGACCGAATGTCCTTCGGTAGCCTCTCCCAGACACCAGCACATGAGACAAGAAATACTGCTTTAGGTGAGAAGAGATCTCAGTCCTAGTACCTGCTTTATTTACTCACTGGATGTGTGGCCTCCACCCAGCAATGAACTAATTTTTAGACCCCAGGCGCAGCTCTGTAAAGTGGGGAGAACACTTAACCTGCCTGAAGGTAGGGGGTGATCGTTTGAGGTTCCTTCTAACTCTAAAAACAGTTTTCCTTCTCTTTCCAAAAAGAAGATAAATGAAAAAAATAAGGTCTAAAAGAAGGCTGCTATAATCCAAGAACAGAAAATTTCAAAAGCTCTTAAGAGCCTCTTAGTAAGTCTTCCAGATCTCATCCTTGTTCTTACGGCGCAACCAGAGAGAAATTCGTTGAAAACTGTGGAGTCAATGCAGTCAAAGAACACAGGTCTCAAATCTCCAAGGCTCCCTACCACATTGCAGGTCATTTATCCTAAAGGAGAGGTGCATGCAGGGATGAAAGCAAACAGGAAGGCAGGCACAAGGGAGAGGAGGAGGAAGCACTTTATTCCACTGTGCATCTTCGTTGCTCCCTCTGGCCCAGGGTCATGGAGCCGGGTCCTCAGGATGTGTGGACTGCACAGAGATGGGGACTTTTTATTTCCTAGCCACCAGGGCACGCGCCACAGTTTAAAGAATGCCTGCTTACTGAGGTTACAAAGTCTCACATGTCCTGCCCCTGGCTACTTCTGACTTCATCTCCGACCATTTTCCCCACATAGCTGGTCACCGAGCCCTCCACTCAGCAGATCCAGCAGAGTGCTGGTGCTCCTTCCCACAAAGCGTCACATGACTCACCTCCTCTTTGCTTCTATCCCAGGCCCTCATTAGTTACCTTATCTAAAAATAACACCCCAGTCAATCTGTCTTCACACCCAGCCTGACCTTTCATTCACAACACTTAACCACCTCTGATAGACATTCATTGTGTCAGCCTGTTCCATCAGGATAGAAGCTTAACTAGCATAAACACTTGATTTCATTCACTGCATTATCTTCAGATCCCACAAGAGTGTCTGCTCCATGGTGGATATTCAATAAATTTAAGTATTTTTAATAAAGCATTTTTATGGAAGGAAGGAGGAGGAAGCACTTTTTGGTTGTTTTCTTTGTAGTTGTTTCTCGCCCCTGCTCCCCATCCCAGGGTTTCTCATGGTCGACACTCCAGCTGCTGGCTTACTGTCTGAGTCCCCAGACATGCTAGAACCAAGCATTAAAATTAAAAATAACAACAACTTTCAAAGAAGAAAAATGGATTTGCATATTGACCAGTTGGCTGCTACATTGTTCTGCCAAAGTATAGATTCAGAAGATTTCATGAATTGTTCTGGAAATTCTGAAATAGTTTTATGGAAAAAGATGTCTGTGCCCTTGTAGAATTCTGATTTCTAGTTCTACTGAAGGAACAAGCTGGTCAGTAGTTAACAACCCTTCACCATGGACACCTCTCTTGCCCAGTCTGTGTGCGTTCAGTCACGATGCCTCACGGCTGAGGGGGAGCGAGAGCAGCAACTGAAAACGCCAGCCTAGATGGTAAGCAAGCAGCCACACAGCTGTCAGCAGGCGGGCGCCTGGCAACTGCTCCCAGCTCCAGGGAGGGCCGTCACACCCTTCCACTGCTCTCTGGCGGCCCCAGCAGCGATCGGGTTCATAAATCAGAGACCGACATTTGGGTATTCAATTTAAAAGAAAGTAACTATGGAGAAAATGACAAAAACTTAAATCACAGATGAATGGAACTGTGTGTGGCCAGGAAACCAACAGCCCTCTCTGACAGCCATTTCCTGGGTCCAGCCTTCTGCTTCGTTTGTTACCTCGTTTTCATTTCTCTGCCCTCACCTATGACTATTACTTGAGGTTTGTACTTACAAGCTGGTTCACAAAAAGTTAACATCGTTCTGCAATCTTTACTCTGTCATCACCCACAACATTCTCAGCTAGGCAACAGACAATGAAAACCACACGGTCTCCTAACATTCCCAAATGCTCCTACTTTAACACACTTCTCGAATAGTACTCTAAGGTTATGTTTAATCAGCAAAGAACAAATGAAAATCAGAAAGTCTAATTAGAAACAGCATTTCTAACAAGTGATCTTCAAAAATTGGGGGCAAGGGGGTATTAAAATACGAACTAGATTCATCAAAAAGTGATACAATTTTTATCTTTTCTAACCATTAAGAAAACTTGACACAGCTTTTTCTTTCTTTAAATAATGACATATAATTCTCTGACTTAAGTTACCTGGGTAAAAAGACCTCTACAAGAATGAGAGGATATGGAACGTTTTTACATGAGGTAACATACCAAAAGGTTCTATGAACTGATACAGCTTTTCACCAACTGATATGGCTTCTGTATACTGCCGCAGATGATAAAGAATGACCGCTTGATTGTAATACAACAGACTGTTTTCAACATCATCCAATCCATCCATTTCTTCCACAGCAGAGTGAACCTATGAAACAATCAAGATTATGTTCTAGTAACAGTAAGGATATAAAGAACAAAAATGAGAGGAGTCAGTATGACTAAACAGGAACATGGGCCTGCATTCCTTGCTCTGAATTCTTCCACACTTGCAACAGCATCACTACATTTTAGTTACTCTCACATAATAAAAATGATTTCATTCATAATACAATTGTCAAGTAAAACATTTTGATGAGATTGTTAAGCACCTTCACAAGGCAGGGTTACTCTTCCTCGTTGTGTGAAGCCACCTTCAGTGTTTTAACTGCCAGCATGGCTTCTGAGTTGCGTCCCTACTTCCTATCTGCAAGAGGCTAACGGGGGGAAGTGGGCAGATCCTACAACACCCTTTCCCATATGAACACTATCTAGTATGAACACTGGATTCAATTTTGTAAAAATTAAAGTAAAATTTAAACATTAACAAACAATAGCTAACTACTTACCGTGTGCCTGGTTTGCTGTATTAAATCTTTTACAGGGAACACTTCATATATAATCCTGACCACACTCCGAGGACACAGATAATATTATCATTTCCATTTTATTAATAGGGCAATCAGCACAGGAAACTTCCCAAGTCCATATGGTTAGGAACCAGGTTTTCTGATTTCCCGATTACGTTCAGGTTTTGTTCCCATACACATTTTTTAAAAGTAATGAACGATAAAAATACACTGTGTCGGCGCGCTCTGGTGAAGCAGGGGTTTGGCAGAGGACACCAGTATCCCAAGGACCCAGATTTGCATTCCGGGGCAAGGAGTAACAATCAGAACGAATAAGGTGCTTCTTTCTCCTCTCTCTTCCTGCCTGCTTGTCTCTGATCTCCTGCCTTCCTGTCTGCACCTTTCCTTTAAACAAATAAACTTTGTCACATATGGCAGTTAGAATAGGCTTTTAATGGCTTCACTAGAACCCTAACATCATATCTAACATCAAAAGAAAAAAAAATCATTTTAAAATTTAAAACTAGGACTATATACCCCTTTCTTTAAGCTGTAGCAACAGGCTTTTAAATTTTCACATTCTGTAATTACATATTACACATAAAACAAGAATCCTACCTGTGTTAAAACAAATCTTCCTTTGCTATTACAAAAAGTGCAATAAATTACTGAGCAATGTAAAGTAATTCGTTTTAAGGCTGACATTTTCTCAAAGCATGCAGTGGAACTTTGATACACAGGGACTTAATCATCTTGGTTTTGCTAATGGCATGGAACCAGAAGGTTCACTAAACAAAATCACTTGCAAATAGCTTTCTGCAGATTTTAATCACCGATGTGATGAGTCTGACATGGGGGTGTAGGTAGTTTTCAAAATTTTTTATATTATTATTTTTAAAACTGTAGGCAGAATATTATATCATAATATCAAATAGGTTTAAGAAACACATGACTGGAAATCATTTGTGTATCACATACTATGTCTACCACCAACAATCCCCTCTATCCTTCACCACGTAACTGACCCCTTATGTCTAATGTGATCCCCTCTGCACTCACTTGATTCTATATTCAACTGATAATCATCAGTCCTTGCTAATCAAGAGCAGGAAGGTTTAATGAGTTTTGGAGTTCTTTATAATCCTCGTTTACAAAGTCACTATCTTCAGGTGATTAAAAATGGTCTCTTTAAATGGAAAACACACAATTTCCAAAGAAAAGCAACACTTGTTGGTAGATTATGTAATGGAGAGAGAATGAGCAAAGGAAGGGTTGATTCTTAGCCAGAAAGTGGGATTTTTTGGATAAATCATAAGTTTTAGATTCAGTGATGGTTGAACTTACGATGAATAACTGCCACATTTTCTGATTCAAAAGAAGAACCCAGTAATTGCTCCTGCCAGATAAAAACTACTCATTAAATAAGTACAATGTCAGTGACTGTAGAACAGGTGGAAAAGATGTGTCACTGTGCTCAGAACTTGTAACTCTGGAGAGAAGTACAATTTAGAGAGAAAGCCAGATCACAAGCACAAACTCTTGTAGGAAACTCAAGAGAAGTGGAAAGACTAAGGGGGTGACTGAACCCACCTTATTAGGAATACAGGCTGGTGAAAAAACTTCAAGCAGGAGCTTTCTTGACTTAACAAAGTTTGTGGGAGACTTATTTAAAAAAACAACGACAGCTTTTAAGGATGAACCTGCGCTTGAAGACACACGCGTGCATCCTAGAAGGCGTGGAGGTCTGCACGCACCGGCTGCCGGCTGGCGGTCCCCTGTGACGCAGGAGCTGCAGCTGCAGCCAAGACTGCGACAGCCGGAGCAATCAGTGGTGACATCGTCTTTTCTTTCAACAGAGGGAGGGAGAGGAGGAAGCAGCATTTAAGGAAGGAAGGAAGAGGAGGAACAAACATCTTTCTCTACTAGCTGTTCACTTTGGGTTTTCACCCTGGTCCCGGGTCTCAAACCCGGGTCGTTGGGCCTTACATGTTTGCAAAATAGCATCCCAGTTGCCTCAGTCACAAGGGTGCACCCTGATGACGATTACATGGTGAGCGGAGAAGTGGTCCGGTAAACTTACTGCAGCAAATGCACGTGCTGATTTACAGTGACGCACATCTTAAACCTATAAATGCTGTGATCCAATGTTCCTTCAAAAATATGTTTCAAAAGATTAAAAAGAATGATGAAGAACCTACAGAAATCTAAAGATTTCTAACTGTGTCACACTTCAGGGTTAAACCTCGTAGAGTGTAAACGCTACTTGTCTGCTGGCTGACCTTATTGTCATTATCTCTATTATTAGCTCTTTTGAATATCAAAGGTCTAACTAGTGAAATGAGATATATTATGACTAGAACACATGTAAATCAGAATATCTTCAGTTAATTATCTCCTAATCCAAAACAGTAAGACAATCTGACATTATTAAGATGTTTGCAGTCACAGGTATCTCAATAGTTAAGCTTCTTCAGATATTTCCACTTTACTTCTTTCTCAAACCTGCACAGCTCATTCAACTTAGTTTGCTAGTTTATACTGTTCATGTTAAAAAACCAACAGCGAATAAAACCGCACAGCAGGTGCGTCTGAGGCTCAGCAGCTGCGGTGCAGACCATGTAAAGCCCAAGAACGCCTTCTCAGAATCTGGGACTGGGGGAGGAAATACAAAAATCACACGGCAACCCCAGTGACCTGGAGGTCTAGTGCATCCCGCGCCCGGGCCTCATACATCCCGTGGTCCCAGTTCAAGACCCGGGGCTGGGGAAATCGTCAAGATAACAACTAAATAAAATCAAGTGCTCTTCCACTTCTCTCTGCCTGCCTTTGAATATCTTCACTGCTTCCTGTACCTCCCTTTAAAAAAAATTTACAGGAAGGAAAAAAATTACACAACATACTTGTCATTTCCTGAAATAATTTTAAGTAAATAAAATTAATACCAACACATGCTATAGAAACATTAAAAATTATTGTATCAGCATCAGATAAGAAGTCACAATGATTTTCGTTAACTATTTTTATTTTACAATTTAAAGAACAATACAATATTTTTATAGCTCAAGCCACTTGTCTCTCACCTGATTCTTTAGCTGGTTAAGTGTTTGTCTCAAACTATCGGTTGTTGTCTGGTTACTTTTAAAAAATTCAGCTACTGCTGTATTCAAAGTGATTTTATAATCATCTTTGTTTATGTCCTGTAGACGGGCAAGGTGTTGCAGACAAGCATCGTGATTTCCAGCCTGTAAGAGAAACAGAAACACACAGACAAAATCACGTGCCAGCCTTAGGAACTTCACATTTGCTTCCAAGGATGTATCACTCACTTGTATTTGAAAAATTCTTTGAAAAGACAGATATAATTCTCCTCAAGATATTAACTAAACTAACCAGATGAAGCAATATTCTTATTAAGTAAAAAATTGTGATGTCAATTGTATTTCAATAAAACTGGTGGGAGAGGAGAAGAAATTGTGAATATTTCTGAAAAATCGAATTCTAACATTAATATAAGTATAAGACACATGTATAGATACATAGTGGAATGCAATATACACATATTTAATATATAAAATTACAATAATTGTATATAGCATGTGTATATGAAATGTTTATGTATATGTATATATATGTGTATACACACACGGCTATATAACTAATAGGGTATCATAGCCAAGACAAGAAAGGTAATATAATTAATTAGTACAAGTTTTAATTTCTGGGAACTATACTTTGAATACCCAAGTATCAAGTTCTTTTGTTTACATGCAAATAAGCTGATAATCAAGTAAGTTTTCTTTCCATGCCAGAAAGATTGAAATTTTGACAACCCTTGGGCTTGCATTTTAAAGCACACTCAAAAAGGACAATGGAACAGAATAATGAAATGAAAAGACTGACCCATCTATTTAGAAATTTAAATTTAAAAGACTGAAAAACAAAACAGAGAGTAAAAACTGGTTTATGAAACCCCAAAACTTGGGAATGGCTCAAATTACTCCCATTCTTTTCACTATACTTAAACTATTTTTATTTTAGAACTAAATCCTCTAAACTTAGCTCTTCAGTTAGTATACAACAAAAATTCTAAGTTAAAAAGCCCCCTGTGAAATGACACATGATTATCTGACAGACCCTAAACAGAGAGGATGAACAGAACCTGTTTCTCACCGTGAAAGCTTGGAAAGCGCTGGAGGACAGCTCCTTCTCCTGGTCAGTGATCCCAGAAGACTGACTTGTGCCTTCATGTTTCTCTGCTCCCTGATCTGCAACACACAAGTTTTACACTTTTTTAGATGCAAAAGTTTGCAACGACCGTCCCTCATTTTCTTCCTAACGAAGTTGCCAAAATGAGAGCTCTCTCAGTTACAGTGGCTTAGTGTTACAAATGAGTAAAGCAGCACCTCTGAAAACGTAAAGAAATGTTTCCCTTGGTTGTGGTTCTGCACAGTGAACCCTCCATAACTTATGTAAATTCAGGCAGTTCTGCCCATCAGGGGATGGGGGCTCTCTGAGAATGTAGTGCTCTCTTAAAAATATTAGCTCCGCTCCTCCCTAACCCCAGGCAACATACTAAGAATATATGAAACACTATGCCAGGCCCTGGAGACAGAGATTACAAATATGTGCCTTCAAGAAGTTTATAATTGGCATGCTCTGGAGTAGACGCTGAGTCTGCCACCTCCAGCCAAGCACAGTCCACATACATCCTAGGTACCTGGGGGGTTTGAGTCCCGGGACCTGCGGGAACAACCAATATGAATTACTAAATAGAATAAATAAATAAAATGCTTCTTCCTCTCTCTTCCAGTCTGCCTGCCTACTTGTCTACTTGCCTTCATTTCTGCCTGAATCTTTCCTTTAAAAAAAAAAAAAAAATAGTAAGTGTATAATCCTCTTGGGTAATACGTTGATAAGAGCTCACAGCTAATTTCCAGGCAAAGAATGTTTTCATTGGTTAGAAATCCAAGTCATAGATTAACATTGATGCAATTATCCATAAACATTTTGTACTTTAGGATCTCCAAAAATATTGTCTTGGTTTTGTTCACCAAGAAAAGCTCCATATATTATTAAAAGAAATACCAATAAAAGGAGACAGAACTGGTGCACCCTGGTAGAGCAGCAGTTAGGTCAATTGCCTCTGAAGGACGAAAGGTCACCGACCCCTGGGTTCGAGTCCTAGGCTGGGGGAGAACCACCAGTGTGAACAATGCAATGAAAAAACAAATAAAGTGCTTCTTCCTCCTCTCTCTCCTGGTTGCCTACGTGCCTTCATTGGTGCCTTACCTTTCCTTAAAAAAATGAAAATAGGTATATGACCACCGAATAAATGCAGTGCTATAGGCTGCAGCACTGGTATGGAAGGATGATGTCATTTTTTATGCCTTCGAATAAAGAATAATTTCAAAGGCTCTTGATATTTGAATTTCTTATGTAAACAGGAAATCTTTTTGAGACAGAATTGTTGCTTTAGTTTGGAATTCAAAGAACTCTAAAACATAAACTCAGTTATAAAATGGGGTGAGAAAACCCTCTTTAGCATTATTGGGAGGTTTCACTAAGAACACGTGTAAAGACGCACCCTGCTCAGCAGCTAAGAGGCAGACTAAATCTTTCTTTGCAGCAAAGGTAAATGTTGAATGTGCAGCTCGTATTTTCACACCGCCACAGCCTTCTTAGCCTCTTCTCTGCATTCCATAAAGGTGCTGAGAAGCCCACAGTCGAGCACGTCTCGTCACTGTCTCATCCACTCCCATCTCCCTACAAGGCGTGCCAACGGGTGTGGACAGGGATGGAAGGGGAGAATGCTCTCCTACTACCCTGCCTGAGTGGTCTTCCACAAAGCTCCCTTCTAAGCTTCCTCCATCACAAGCCCCTCTCCTACCTTCCAGAACAGTGGGGAAGTGTGGCCTCCCAACAAGAGCATCCCAAGCGTTTTCCAGATAAAGCCCCCTATCCTCAGCAATCCTGTGACCTCTTCACCAAGGGCAGCCTCACCACCAGTCTTTCACAGTCTCCTCAAACATAAGAAACTTGAAAGAGTAAATGTAAGTGGCTTAATAATGTAAACAATGAAATTTGATCTCATCATTAATATAAATGAAAAAAATAAATGAAAATAAATAAATGAAAGCAAAATACAATTATCAGCAGTGAGTTGCAAATATTCCTGATAATAACTAGTTTGGGGGATTTTTTGTCACTTGTTCTTCAAGAAGGAAAGGTGCAGGCAGGAAAAGAGAGGAGGAAGACACTTGTTTTCTTTTTAAAGGAAAGGTGCAGGCAGAAATGAAAGCAAGTAGACAGGTGGAGAGAGAAGCACCTTAGTTTCATTTAGTTGTTCAAACTGGTTGTTTTCCCACTGACCTGGGACTTGAATCCAGGGGTATGTGGCCTACGCTCCTTTGGAGGTGAATGACCTAACCGCTGTTCCACCAGGGAGCACCCAGCTGTGCATTTAACATTTTTTTTCCTGAACTTTACACACACAAATTTATAATGACGTTAGATGTAGTGTGACTTGATTATCCAGCAGTTCCTTAGGTCACTGTGAAACCCCTGGAAGATGGCATATTCTGAGAATCACCACTTACACTAATGTACAGCATGTACTTAAGTGAACTTACCTGAACTTTGATCTGCCCTATGACAAGGGATTCTGGTTCAGATAAGGTATGCGGAATTTTATTTCCACTTCGGCAGACAGATAAATAAGAACAGAGCACTAATGAGGAAGAAAAACTGATGGTTTAATGGACAATACTTACCAATTTAAAAGACAATTTTTCTATAGAAAGCCAGTAACTGAGTTTGACTGCATATACACCTGCGACTCAGGATTTCGTCACCCCCAAAAAACAAAGTACGAAACTAGGCTCAAGCAGAACCCTGAACTCCACGTATGTGAATCATACAATTTTAACAATGAACAAATTTCAAAAAAAAAATTTTTTTAAGGAGAGGTGCAGGCAGGAATGGAGACAAGAAGAGGCAGGCAGGCAGAAAGAGGAGAAAGAAGCATTTTTAATTTATTTTATTTAGTCGTTCATCCTGGTTGTCTCCCGGCCCCCGGACACGAACCTGGGACCTCAGGATGCACAGGTGCTGTGCCCGAGCCCTACTCCACCAGGGCAAGCAAGCAATGAACATACTTTTAAACATTTTTCAAAACTTAAAATGTTGAAAAATTTATCATTTCATGAAGACACTAAATTTAAACCAAATACCAAAATTCTTTGTTTGCCATCAAGTTATCTCTGTAGCTTCTGAAACATTTCTTCTCTAGATTAAATTCCCATTTCTACAGACATTTCAGAGACCCTTTAACTCTTATTTTATTTTACTTACATTCTCTTACTTTAAGACACTACTTCACTTCAACAAAATCACTATTAATTTTCCCTGTTACCTTTCTACATTTTTCCAATTTTTTCTACAAGGGTAGTATTTTTATAATGCTTTAAAAAATCCATTTCTTCTAAGCACTGATCCTTACCAGAAAGAGTTTGCACATAATTCCACAATGTGTCTTTATTTGTCCAAAAGCGGTCTCCACTGCCACCGGGAAGAGGGTATGAGCGCTCACCTGTAAGCTTGGCTTTCCCTCTGCTCTGGCCTAAAGGACGTGGCTGACCTTCCAGCCGTGCGGAGCTCTTTGAAGCGCAAACCTTGACACTCTTTAAGTCAAAAGGCTTCATTTCTAAACAAACAATTGCCTAGAAGTTTGAACAAGTGGAAAAGTAACACGATTTCCCCCAAACTGAAGAAGTCAGTTAACTGAAAGCACAGGCACATTCCAATGCAGAAGCTACCGACTCAAATCTGATTGGAGGAGGCACTTTCATCCCGGCTATGCTTTTAAAAACAGTCCAGGCCCGTCTTGACAGCGTTTTGTTCAGCTGCCTCTGGCAGGGAGGAATGACCGTCAGGTAGGCAGGCAGGCAGAGAGAGGAGGGAGAAGCACTTTATTTTTTACTGAGTTGTGCACGCTGGTTGCTTCCCGTCAGGCTGGGGACTTGAACACAGGAGTATGTGGCTTGTGTTCTTTGTAGGTGATTGACCCAACTGCAGCTCCATGAGAGCAATGTCCTCTTTTTAAGAACTGCATGGTGAAATATTTAGATAAAGTGTCATAATGCCCAAAACTCATTTAGAAATGGTTTATGGCGTGCCCTGGTGGAGTAACAGCTGGGCACAGCCCACAGACATCCTAAGGTCCCAGGGCCAAAACGAACAACTAAATAGATAAAATGCTTCTTCCTCCTCTCTTCATTGCCTGCTTGCACTTTTCCTTTACAAAAAGAAAAAAGTTTAACATAAAAAGCTGTAGCTTTAGATAGACTAATTATTGGCAAAACATTAACGATTGTTGAACTCGGTGGTGGGAATATGGACTTTTTTTTTTTTTTTTTTTTTTAAGTTTTCTGATGTTTTAAGTCATTGGTAATGAAAAGCTGAAAAAATATCAAATATGCAGATTCTTTACTGGACCCTGAAAAAATGTCAAATGGCAGGACTGTATCACATTGTTTATTTATTCATTTGCACACATATATTTTTAAGTCAATGTAAGCTTGGGTAGGCACAGAAAAAGTCTGGAAACACACTCAGTGCTGGCTACCTAGAGAATGAAACTATGTAGGGGCGAAAGAGGACCTAATATTTTTTTACCTGACACAATAAGTTTTGGATGTTTTAAATAAATAACAGCATTGGTTTAAAATTTTCCCATTTGTTTGTTCTTTCTGCCATTTTTATGGTCAATCTACTTCAAAATTTGTCTTCTTGAAGCGCTCTTCTATTTCATATCTCATCTGGTGCCATCTTTCCCTTATCTGTAACATTACCAACATTTTCCTAGTAAGCCAACAGTTGTCATCTTCACACTCTAAATTCTCAGATAAATTCAAATCTAGGATTGTATGTCTCACCTCCAGCCACTGTCTTCTTTCAAACAACCGTAGGTCAAATACATCATCCTAAAGCACTGCTGGTTCTTTAGTCCAACAGGACATTGGTTATGCATCAGGTTTCTGTTTGTCAGGGATGCACCCTTTGTGACCCCTCCACGGTCCTTCAGTCTTCGTCTGAGCAGTGACCCTCCACTCTGGAAAGTCCCTCCCTTTACAATCTGGTGTGAGTACTGGTGACTGAGCTGTCACTGAGAAGCCACACAATCTCACAGCGCAGATAAATGACACTCCTATGGAGTGAGTCGTGACCAGTAGGAAATGGGAGAAAGCTGGCAGAGAAATCACTCCTTTTTTCCTCACATGAACTATTTTCTCTTTTTGAGAGGTAGGAAGGGAGAGGGGGAGGAAGCATTTTTAAGGGAGGGAGAGAAGCATCTACGTAGGTGATTTCACCTCACCGAGGTCTTGAACCCAGGCTCTTGGGCTCCACGTGGTTCGCACGCCAGCATCTCAACCACCTGGGCCACTACGGTTTGCCACTCAGAAGGATTCTATTCCAAAGCGTAGTTTCTCCTTGAAAAACCTGAGATGAAAGCAGCCTGCAGTGTCTCCTCTCAGCTCAAGGTGAAGCAGCAGTAACATACAAGGACCTGTTCCTGCTGCCTTCTCTCCCTCACTTTCACGACCTTGGGGGTAAGCATTTCAAACAAAAAGTTGGTACCTTAATCAGGTTCTGCTTCCCAAAAGATGTGGGCTAGCGTACACACCTTACTTCACTGATCCCCGCAAGCTCAATTAGAAGGTACTAGGAATAAACTGGAAAGCTCTTAGGATCCCCATTGTACAAATGGAGAAACAGGCTCTCCTAAGACCGTTCCCCAAATCCTGCCAATTTTACTTCCTAAACATCCATCATCACACCGGAGTCTCCTCTGTCCCCTGGCTAAAGCACCACAGCAGCACTGTGGAAAGTCAGAATCTGAGTGGCACGCCCTGGTAGCTTATTTGTTAGGTCTGCAGCCTGTGGTCCACAACCCACGTGCACTCCCTCCAAGGATCTGGGCTCCAGACCCAGACCTGGGGGAACAAGGATAAACTACTCGATTAAAAATAAGTGGTGCTTCCTCCACCTCCTTTCTCTTCTTTCTGCCTGCCTGCCTTCACTCCTGTCTGCACGCTTCCACAGAAACAAAAAACCGAGATGACTGCAATTTAGCCCTTACTAACTGTGAGGTAGACAGCATTCTCATTCTACATATGGGGAAAGTGAGGCTTAAAAAAAAGTTTTCTTAAAGTTAGCCCAAGATCACAAATACTCAGTGGTATAGTTAGGATGAAACTAGGCAGTCTGATTTCAAATCCATGCTCCTCATTCTTCATCAATTCTCACCCAGCTCAGTTACGAAAGTCAGGTAACATCATGCTTTTGTTGAAATCTCCCAATCTTCCCATTAACTAAGATGAATTCAAATTTCTTCCATGGTTTAGAAGGCCTGACATAAGTAGGCTGAACAACTGTACCGTTTTAAGTGGGACAGTACTGTTTTTTCATATTTCCCGACTGTCCCATTATTTTAATATGTCAATTGTGTTCCATGTTAATAAAGCAAGGACATCTCTAATGCAGGGCAAAAGCGGCAGCTGAGTTGCCCCAGGCCCGCTCTGCTGAGGGGTCCCAAAAGCAGCTGCCCCTTTTGCCCGTGTTAAAGATGGACCTTGCTGGTGACTGGCGGGTGGAGACACTACTGCGGCCCAGGCCCCCGTGAGGGACAGGAGCAGCTCCCCACCCCACCCTCACCTGTACCTGTTTTTTCAAAAGGAGCAGAACACTCATCTCGGGGGAGTCCCAGGTAAGTCCCAGGGGGTTATCTCTGGCACTGGGCGGGTTACTGGGCATTTCTGGCACTGGCGTGTTTCAAGTGGCATGTGTTTCAGGCAGGACCATTTAGAGTGGGGCTCACAGGGGCACCGAATTTGGTGTTCAAGTAAGGTGCCAACATTTCTTGCACCAGCCCTGGGCACTGTACGAAGTCCACACGTCGTCACCGTGGCATCTGCTTACTTGCTGATGGCGCGCTGCTCTGCTCGGGCTCAGACTGCGCCCTTCAGCTGCCAGCACGTAACCCCATCCCATTTTTGCCATCTCAACGTCCTCTTTTTTTCTCAAGGAGATATGGGCAGCCCAGACATAAGCCAACACTTGTCATCATCCTGACTCTCTGATCTCATCTCTTGCCATGCTACCTTTGTCACTGTGCCATGAATACGCTGTACATGCCACCACTGTTTAGGTGCTGGACATGAAGTATGATGACTACAAACAGCCTTTCCTCAGGGTACTTATTCAGGGGGTCTTCCTGCTGCTCACTAAACATTTTCCAAGGCATCTGTACATTTGTTAGTCCTTGTACTTGGGCCATTTTCCCCTCACACAGTTGTTCTTTATCTTTAGAGTCTGTTCAAATGTGACCTCTTAAAGAATCCTTCCTTTTAAGTGATATAGTCAACAGAAGGTCCTTGCTTCCCAGTTACCCTCTATCACCTTATTCTTTTTATTTTTTAAGAGAGGAAGGAAGGAAGGAAGGGAAAAGGAAAAGAAAAAGTATCTTTATTTTATTTTTTTGTTTTTCACCCTGGACGCAGGTCTTGAACCCGAGTCCTTGGGCTTTATATGGTCCACATACCAGGCTTTCAGCTACCTGAGCCACAAGGGTGGGCCCCAAGTCATTTTTCTTTTCTCCACAACATTCATTGCAACTTGAAATCATAATTGTTTCTTTCTCTCTCTCTCTTTTTTTTTTTTAAAGGAAACCTACAGGCAGGAATGAAGGAGAGTAGGCACACAGGTAGGAAGAGAGTAGGAAGAACTTTATTTTATTAAGTTGTCTATCTAGGTTGTTTCCCGTAGCCCAGGGGGACTAAGGGAATAGGGGACCTTGGGATGTATGTGGACTAAGGCTGATGGACTAAACCTCTTGGTCACCAGGGCACACCCATATTGTTTCTTATTTGTTTACATGTTTGTCCTTCATATTATAAATTCTATAAATACTATAAATTCCATGAGGACAGGGACTTGGCAGTGCACAGCAGAACACACTGGGTAAATACTTACTGAATAAATTAACATCACATCAGCTGGCCTTAGCTAGACTGGGTTTCCAGTCTTGTTTCACTAAAATCCACCTCTACCAGTGCCATGGTCACTTTCCCCTGGGTTCCAGTCCCAGGTCCAGGGGGTAGGGGTGGGGGGGCGCACACAACCGGTGTGAACGGCTAAGTAAAAAGTACAATAAAATGCTTCTTCCTCCTCTTCCCACCAGCTTGCTTACTACTGCCTTCTGCCTGCACCTTTCCTTTAAAAAAACAAAACAAAAACAGATACCTCCATGACATGGGTAGTTTCAGGAGCTCAGAGATGAAGAAGCATAAACATGACTGACAGAAAAGAGTGTTTAACAGAGAAGAGAAAGAAAGGCATTACCTATCAGAAACTCAAAAGAGCAGGACACTTTCCAAGTCATTCTGGTGTAAAGAGCTAGATGTACTGATATGGGAATATCAACTGTAAATATTTGGTGAAGAGCCCCACTAGTGACATTAAGGGGTGAGGATCTGAAGCACAAATGATGGCAGTCTTAGAAAGCATACAGGCAGCTGTATGGTATAATCCAATCAGTGTTTCAGACACAAAAACTGTGCGACAAATGGATCTGATAGGAAGAGACAAGCACCAGTCAGAAGGCCATTTAATGTGAAATAAACCACATTAAAAGATAAAGATCAGAACCACAGCAGTAGAGATGGGAACAAAGAGACCTAAGGAGCCCCACTAAACACTCATGTACTTAATTCAACTTAGGTAAGAAATTTCCTACAAAGTGGCCAACATAGTTAAACCAGACGAATAAGCATCCCCTCCCCGCCATCAAGTCATTATGGACCTATTTTTCTATTGTACCTATGGCTTTGCTCTCACCAAGAAGGGCCACTATGATAGGTGGCACCAACAGACTGAACAGTACATCCTCAAAGGCGGAATGTTTCTCATATCCATTTTTTTCAACACCTAAGACAACACCTGCACTCAATCTTTCTGAACAAATGAAGAAGAGTGGATGAACTTCGAGCTTGTAAGTTATTCTAAACAAGCACAACGGTACGTGCAAGCAGGAACAGCAAACCTGGGGAATAAAGAAACCACCCCAAATTAAGATGTTGGTCACCTTGTCCAGCCTTGATTAGATCATGCTTGTACCATTCTCCTCATCCACCTCTCCTCATTCCATATAGCTTATTCCTTCAGTTCATCAAGAGTCTGCTCCAATATCACCTTACTAGAGGCTTTCCCTGACTATTCTACCTAAAATTCAAGAACAAACTCGATCACCCACACTTTCTAAAACTTTTCTCGGTTATTTTTCTTCTTTTCTTTTGCAGATTACTGCAGAGAGCCTTTAACAATTTTATTCACCTCTGTCGGTATGAGGATTGACCCATTAAATTTCAAGTCAAAGTTCATATGTTGGTTACTAAGATCAGGTCCTACTAAACCCTTCGGTACGTTGAAATTTTATTATTTTTCTTTGGAAAAAAAAGACTACTATCACTGTAAAAAGTCTAAGCACTGAGTATTATTTCTAAGCCTCATCACTTAAGTTCCTTCCAGCAAATCTTGGATGCTACAGAGAACATTAATTGCTTGCAAGAAACATAAACTAAACCGCCCGAGATAGGCAGGAAATACTTTTCTATTTCTTCATGGAGAAAATACCTGGAATGGGAGGCAGTTTCCATAAAGAACATAGAGATTAAATGACACCTGAAGAACCAGGGGAAGACAGACTCAAAGATAATGAAAAGAACACAACGAAGTGAGATCCCACACTTTGGTGTCTATTTAAGTATCTTCACAAAGTTAACAAGACTGGACGTCGCCTAAAGAGCCCGGGAGACTTCAAGCCTTCGCCTGGGGACACTAGGGCTCCAGGGCGGACTGTCCCCGCTCTGCTCGCTCAGCGACAAGTGACAAAGTCGGGGATGGACGAAAGTGAGCGCTCCTCCCGACACGCGCGCAAAGGCGGCGGCAGCGGCTTCACCCTCGCCCTGGTGAGAGGTCGGGCACCGGCCCACAGGCACGTTGCAAAGAGCCGAGCGGGGCCGCGAGCCAACAAGGCCCGCCGGAGCTCAAGTCGCCCGGGAGCCCCCAGCGCACCCCGCCGCCTCGGCGCCCCGCGCTGCCCGCGGCCGGGCGCGCGCCTCACCTGCAGGCTTGTCTGCAGCCATCTTCGCGCCGCGGCTCGGGTTCCTCCCCGTAGGTGGCGTGGCCTGGACCCCAGGTGCTCGCTGGGCGCGGAACTGGGGGTCGGAAGACGTCTCAGTACCCACCCTGGCCCGGGCCCCTGGGTTCCGGCCTGGGGAGTGAGCAGAAGGAACACTAAGGAAGTGACGTAGCGACTTCGCGTCGTCTAGCAACAGAGCCCGCGTCTCCAGCGGGCGGAAGTCCGACTTCCCGCCCTACACGGTTTCCGCCCCGCAGCGCTCCGGCACACGCTATTTCCGGGGGCGCTAGCCGGCGTGGGAACGGAGGCTGGCCCCGCCCCACGCTGGCGTCCCCTCCGGGGCCCATCCCCTGCGGCGCGTGCGCGCCCGCCCAGCGGGACGTGCGCGCACTCGTGGCTCTTCCTTGTTTCCTGCGGGCTGGGCGGGGTCACTGCGGGACTGCGAAGTGAGTACTCACCCAGTTTGCAGTACCTGCACGTCGGACCGTTTTCCCTTGTCTTGCGTGCTGCCTGGGGGACTGCAGTTGGTATTTTTGTGCTCGACTTCAGTCTTAAACACTTGACCCGAGCTCTTTCATCGATTTCTCACAATTCTGGGAGGAGGTCTTGTTGCAGTTTCGCTTTTAAAACAAAAAAACACTTAGCTTTGCAGGGGAGTTGTAAAGACGATGGCGTTCTTGTATACTCCTCATCCTCATTGCCCTGCTGTAAATATCTTGAATAATTATTAGGTTACTGTGGTACTTCTGGCACGTGTTGAAGGCATCGTGATTGGTACATTACTATTAACTAAACGCTTTATCTGGGTGCTCCCAGATTTCTCCGCTGTCCCCTTTTCTGTGCCAGGAGCCTGTCCAGGCTACCACGTTACATTTATTCATCATGTCTTCTTAGGTTATTTAAAACAAACAAACAAACAAACAACTTAATTCTTTGTTTTTAGGGGATTTTTTTTTTTACTAAGATCTTTTTTATTTTTAAATTATTATTTTTCTTTAAGAGGAAGGCAGGCAGGCAGGCAGGCATCAGGGAGGAAGGAAAACAGAGGAAGGAGCTTTTCACCAACTTCACCTATATCATGCATTAAATTTTCTTTGAACTCTAACTTCTTTTGCTCAGTTTTATAAGATTCATCCATGTTGTGTAAAGTTGTATTTTATTTCTCATTGCTAGATAATGCTGCATTATATGGATGTATCATAGTTTATGTCTTCATTTTATTGTTGAGTAGTATGTATTTTGTCTGTACTGAATAGGCCAATAGGAATATTCTAGTATGTCTTTTTTTTTTTTTTTTAAAGGAAAGGTGCAGGCAGGAATGAAGGAGAGTTGGCAGGCAGGCAGGAAGAGAGGAGGAAGAAACATTTTTATTTAATTGTTTATTTTGGTCCATACCTTCCCTCCTCCCCGCCGTGGACTTTACATGGTCCACACTCCAGCCGTCTCAGCCACCTGAGCCACAAGGGCATTGTTTTTTTGTTGTTGTTGTTGCTGTTGTTTTTTTACTTTTTATTTTCTTAATCCCATTCATGGCAGAGGTCTTTTTCACATTCTCACATGTGGTCACATCTGTTGTTTCACACTACCCATTTCATAGATAAGGAAAATAAGGCACAGATTTTTTAACCACTTTCCTAACTCACAAAACTAGTAAATGGCTATTATTTAAAAAAAAAAAAAAAAAATTAAGAAGGAAGGCAGCCATGAATGGAGGCAGGCAGGAAGAGACAGGAGGAGAAGCATTTTTATTTATTTGTTCATTTTTGGGTGTTCCTCCTGGCCCTTGGTCAAAAAACCCGGGTCCTTGGGTTTTACATGATCTATACTCCAGCTACCGGCTTAGTGCCTGAGCCACCAGGTGCTACGAATGGTTATTGTGTTGACCACCACATTCAACTCTAAAGGTTGTAGAATGTGCTGATATTGAAGACATTTGGGGTCTTCTCTCACCTTTCAATATTGGCAGCTTTACGTGTTACTTCTCTTCCATTGCCTGATAACTGTGCAGACCTGTGTCCTAGGAAGTGACTCACTAGGTCAGTTAAGCAGGGTTTCCCTCTTATCTTATCTTTAGTTCTAGAAATTGCGCTCACGCTGGTCCAGCCTCCCTTGGGAACTCCTGGTTTATTAACCAAGTCTGTACCTCTACATTCAGATTGTGCATTGGGGGGCGGGGGGGGGCGCCTGTGCGTGTGTGTGTGTTGGACTGTTTGGCCATTGTCATTAAGAGGTGAGGTTAAGTAACTTTTTTCTGTCCCTGCGGCCCCACCACCATGTCTGCCGCACAAGGACGAGCCGGGGCACTGATGACGCTGCTCCCACAATCGTGCGTGTTTCAGACTTGCTTCTACACTTTTTCTCTCTCCAGGGTCTGGAAAGACTGAAAGGACACTGCCACCAAACCCAGGGAACTAAGTCCACCCCAAAAGCCTGCACCAGCGACCACACATTGTTAACAGCGTTTGCGTTGGTTTGTTTTATTCTCCCAATTCTTTAGCACTCTGCTTTGAATTTCCAGACCTCTGGTCCTTAGGTCCCACAGGAGAGAATTCAAGCGAGGCACATGGTAGAGAAGTTTTATTGCCAAAGATTTAGTGCAAGTGAAAGCAGCACAGGTTTATTAAAGTATATCCCCAGAGAGGAGGACGGGCTGGAAGCAGGCGGGTACGACAGCACAGGTGTATTCTTGTGGGGGTTTATAGTCCCACTTGTTCTCCCCTAGACCTTCCCCTGGGGCTGATTCTGTTCCTGTCTGTCATGCTGATTGACAGGGAGTCATCACCAACTGCTTACTGCGCATGTTCTTTCCCATGGACGCCTATGCAAAACCCACAGGAGACCAAAACCTCAGGGGCTGGGCTTGAAAGATGTCTCTGACCTTGAGCAAATCTCTCCGGGAGTGGGGATGCTTTTCTTGTAGTTCCTGGTTTTGAGAGGGTTTTACTTAGTGAGATGGTCTCAGTTCCTTAGGGCCTCCCACCCGGTGCTCCTATCTACTGGTTGTTGCTTGATAGATTCGATGGACCATCCTTTGTCCACTGGGGCCCCTCACCCAGGGCTCATAGTACCACCTACAAGCACCGACAGCATCATGGCCGCACCACGCACACCTTCTTAGTCCTGAACCTGGGCCTCTTGAAACTTCAGGTGCTCAGCCCTGTCTAGGACCTAAGAAGTTCCTTGATCTGCCCATGAAGGGAGACTAGTCTGCAAAAGGCACAGAGGAGCTTTCTAGAAGCCTCACTTTCTCACCCTTATGGGTGTATTGATGACTGTCCATCAATAGTTGGCTCCAGTAAAGAAAAGCCAACCCTGGTTTCCTTATTGGGTCACTCAAACAAGTTTAACACAGCCTCAGAAACAAGGCAGTGAGCCGAGTCAGAAGGCAAGTTGACCAGCAGTGTTTTTTGGATAGAGGGAAGTGCAAACTTCAGCACTTAAAAAATATCACCAGGGGTGTGTGTCCTGGTGATGGCGGTGTCCTAGAGAGGAGAGTATGGTTAAGCCAGGGTTACAGAAGGCTTTCAGGAAGCACAATTGTGCCTTCTGGGCCCAGCCTTCTCTGCGTATCGGTCAACCTGGCTAAGCACTGAGCCTGGTGATCCTCATCAATCCTGAGGATAAATATTATACAACAGTGCTGGGGGGCACCATTCACGTACCTTCAGCATGAATAGTCTTCAGCCAACACACTCCCCAATCTCAGGTGAACAGAACCTGCTTTACACATTCCTGGACTCAGAACTGAGGACCTAGGACCAGGCTCAATGCCCTGGAGTCTGAATCAGCCAACAGATCCTTAGACCAAATGCTACAGGTATCTGGGGCCAAAGCCTAGAGTCATCCTTCACTGTCCATTCTTGGTCAATGCCTCACAACCTTTGCCCATGTATTCCCGCGGCCACTGCAGCTCGCTGATCCAAGGCCTCATCATATGAAGCCTCAGAATGGGATTTGGAAAGGCCTGTCGTGGGCCCCCATTCTCTGCAAACCTCCACAGCTTGCACCGCAGATGTGTTGGATGGCGCCGGTTTGGACCCTTGTGACTGCTGATACGCCCCTAACTTAAAACATAAAGTCGACCACTAGGGGATGCCCTATCATAAATTATGCTACAGTCTTGGCAGGCATTTTAAGACAGTTTGAACACCTTCCCCTGGAGTGTCAGCTTTAAATACTGTGGGTCCAGTCCTAATAGGATTTTTAAAAACTGAACTGTACACAAACCACCACGGAGTGAGCCTGGTTGGGGCTCCTCACTCTGTTCCTATATTCAGTCTGCGTTTGTTGATTGTTTTCTTTCTGTAGAAATGCCCCTTCTAGGACTGATTTCTGCCTGGACACCCGACATCCCTGTGTGTGCCAATCGCATGCCTCTCAGTTAACTTTGCCCAGTTTTGTCTCAGAGTTTGCCACCCAGGAGTACGCCTTCCACCTTTGCCCTTTCCTTATGGCTAAAACAGAAGGAAGAACATTAAGCCACAAACCCTTTTCCTAGCAGTACAGGAGGCCAAGGCCACACCAGAGAAGTAATGCAAATGGAATTAAGTCAAAATACCTTATCTTGTGGGTAACTGTGATGATTCTGGCTCCTTGTAAATGTTTAACTTCCTCAGTCTTTGTCGCCATAGTCCATAGAGGCCGCACGCAGGTCCCGCTCCATGGCAGTGTGGCCTGGGAAAACTGAGCCAGCTCACACCTCGTCTTGTCCCGCTGCACCGGCAAACAGACATCGGATTTCCTGTCATGCCATTGTGCCTGATTCCGTGTCCCTCCTATTCTTGTTTCAAAGCATTTCAGCCCACAGTGGCAAGGCCTCCGTGCTATACATCCGCCTTTCTGCAAAGGACTTTCCCTCTGGCAGAGTATTCAGGATGCAAAGGGGTTTGAAGGAGGCAGGGCAGGGGAAGGGAGAGAGAGCTGTGTGAGTGAGAGATGGCATCCTCGCTAATGAATGTGGGAGTCCCCTTCTGGTTTGCATTCTGTCTAACTCTTGAGGGAAATTAGAAAGAAAGCAGCAAGGTGGGAAAGATAACCTACTTTTGGTTTGTGAGACCATAAACCTCGGGTTTCTCTGTAAATCTGCCATTTGTAGAGACAATGCCGAAGTGACGTAAGTCCCTGCGTTATTCAGCCTGACAGGTAAAATGGCGGTGGCGGGTGGCTTATCTCACAGCCTGGATTTGCTGCGTGTGCTTTATCGCTCTGGGGTCCTGCTCAAAACTGGCTTCACTGTGGTCAGTGGATTGGAGCAGCACACTCAAATATCTTATAGTTTTGCCTTCAAAATTCCAAGAGGCTAAAATTACAAAACTCTGAAGAAAACATTGGTATAAATTTCTATGACTTTGATGAGGCGATAATTTCTTAGAGATGATATTTAAGACATAGTAACCAAAGATAAACAGGACTTCGTCAAAATGAAAAACTTTTTTATATTAAAACACACTAACAAAAAAATGAAAAGACTGCACAGCATGGGAGAAAATGCTGGCGATCGTAAGCCTGGGAAAGGTCTAATGTCGAGTATATAAAAAATGCTGACAATTCAGTAATCAAGACAGCCCACTTTAAAAGTCAACAATGGATCCGAGTAGAAATTTCTCCAAAACTATTCAAATGGCCAATAAGTACGTGAAAACGATGCTCGACATCATTAGTTACTAGAGACGCCAATCAAATGTCATGAAATACTGCTTCACATCCACTAGGGCGGCTCTCACAAAAAAAGATGCAGAATGTGTGTTGTCTTCTAGAGGAAAGGTGCAGGCAGGAATGAAAGCGAGCAGAGAGAGGAGGAAGAAGTACTTTATTTTATTTCGCTGTTCATCTCGGGGTTCTCCCCAGCCCCAGATCTTGAACCCAGGTCCTGCGCTCAGCCCAAGGCCTCGGCCCAAACTGCTGCCCCACCAGGACATACCACAGTAACATGATAAGGAAGATGTGGAAAAAGTGGAACATACGTGGGGAGAGGAGAGGTGTGCTGGATCTGCTTTCAAAAGTTGATGGGCAGTTTCTCAAAAATTCGAACACGAGTTACCCTCTGAGTCAGCGATTCTTTTTCTAGAGCTACACCCAGAGAATGAAACACGCACACGCTCACCAGTACTTACCTAGAAACACTCAGGCAGCATTAGTCATGAAAGCCAGAAAGTGGAAACAACCCAAGTGGCCTTCAGCTGCTGGTCCAGCATAATGTTGTCTGGCCATCGAAAGGAAGAAAGCACGGGTACAGTGACAACTTGGGTGAGCCCTGCCAACATGCTAAGGGAAAGAAGCCCGTCACAAAGACCACAAGTGGCATTGAGTCTATTCCTACGAAGTATCACCAAGAGCAAATCCATAGATACAGAAAGTAGATCAGTGTTTGCCTGGAGCAGGGAGGAGAGGAAATGTGGAAGTGATTGCTAATTAGTGGGGTGCTTTCCTTTTGGGGTGATGAGAATGTTCGGGATCAGAGAGAGGTGATGGTGGCACAAATCTGAATAGATCCCTCAGTTGTCCTTGGATCTTTAACTGAAAACAGTTCTTCAGTCCTTGTTTGTCTGTCATGACAGTGACTCTTTTAGAATACCACCCGCCAGGGTTGCTCCCTGCTGGGGTTGGACTTGGGTGCAGCCCACATTCACCCCAAGATCCCCGGTTCAAGTCCTAGGTCCAGGAGAACAACCAAGATGAGCAACTAAATGAAATAAATGTTTCTTCCTCCCCTCTCTTCCTGCCTGCCCGCCTCTGAGGGCCTTCATTCCTGTCTGAACCTCTCCTTAAAAAAAAAAAAAAAAAAGACTACAGACCAGTTATTTTGTAAAATATCCTTCAGTTTGAGTTCACCTGAAATTTATTCAGCACTAGATGCAGATTATGCATTTGGGGGATATCGCTTTCTCAGTATTTCAGGAAGCACCAACCGATAACAGTTTTCCTAATGTCCGCTTGGCCCAATATTGGTGACGTTAACTTGGATTGCTTGATAAAGGTGGTGTCTGTTGGGTCTTACCACTGTCAAATGAGTATTTGCCCCTTTACAATTAATGTGTAATTTGTGGGGCAACATCTGTATCTATATCTATTTGTATCTCTAAGTATCCTATTCCTCATTAAACTTCCACTCACTCATTTTAGCACCCATTCATGATTTTCTGAACACTCTGTGGTTTAAAATGACTTTTTCCGATCAGACTAGAAGTGATTAAATATATTATTCTAACTCCGAAGTTAATACCAATTCCTCTACAAATGGCTAAAAAAAAAAAAGGGTCCCGACAGTCTGAATATTTATCTTCTGATAATAAGAGAGGCACCCAGGCTTTGAAAAAGCTTGACAGAAAGAATTAAAAAACAACAGGGTGCTTCTCTTTTTCTCCTTTGTTTCCAAATGTGAGCTCTGTGTCTAGACATGGAAATAAACATACAATTGTTCGGCGTAATTGTATCTATTGTTTGTGAGGCTGAATCAGGCTGGTGGGGGAGGACTGACTAATGAAGAGGTTGACACCATGTCTTCCCTCCCACTCAGGCACAGACTGGAGCAAGAATTGCTCTGGAAATGTAAAATCATGGTTTTGATCTCTTTATTATATCTGTCATTGATTTCCTTTTATTTTAGTCCTGTTGATGGTGGCTGCAGCTTCATGGTGACACTGTGGCTCAGGAGACATTCTGAAAATAAGATGCTCTGGGAACGAGCACTGGCGCTCCATGAACTGACAGCTCAGCAGCACACTTCTGGCTACCTGGTGATGTGACCTTCACCCTGCTCGGGCTGTTTGCTCACCTGAAGAATGGAGGGCGTCTTAATAACAGAACCCAATTCATGGCTTAGCAGAGACAGTATCTGTGAAGCACTTGGTGGAAGGTCAGCCCCTAGAAAGTATTCTGTGTTGTTTGGCATTATTATTATTATTACTATCATGAAGTATTAAACAGTCTCAACTGGATTGGACTTACTGCAGTGACATTGTTTTGGGGAGAAAGAATAAGTTGTCAAGCTGGGTGCTTATTAACCTTGTATCTTGATACCACTGCCTACAGAATTTCACCAGCATGAACCTCATTCATTTTGGCTTTGAAGGGCTTTGTAGTTCCAGGTGCTGCCTGGAATTGAGAAGCAAAGGCCTTGTGCCCTTGTGGCTCAGGTGCTAAGCCCATGCCTGAGGCACAGTCCATATGGAGCCCAAAGACTCAGGTTCATAGCCCGGACCAAGGGGAACAGCTGAAATAAAGAACTAACTCACTAAATAAAAGCTTCTTCCTCCTGTTGTTTCTTTCCTTCCTACCTGTGTCTGTTTTCATTTCTGCCTGTCCTTCTTTCTCTTAAAATAAAATAAATAAATAAAGCAAAGACCTAAGGACATAGCAGACCGGCAGGGGGCGGGATGAGGGGCGCAGACCGCAGAGGGCTGGCTCTAGAAGAGTAGAGAAGGGAGAGACCAGCACCAAAATGCATGGGTTTAATCTCACCTCGGATGAACCAGTGGTGTGAGTTTGTTGTTTCTGTCACTCTTTGGTGCTTCTATTTCTCCATTTGTTAAAAGAAAAAAAAAAAAAGTGCTGTTGATATAGTATTATTTACTATATGTTGCTCTGTGGGGAATTTTCAAAAGGCAGCAGAGTGATTTGTTATTCTCAAGAGCTAGATGCCCACAAGTTCTTTCCTCCCATCCAAGGGAGTTGATTGATGGCAAAGGCAGGCAACAGGGAACTGGATTCTTAGCCCAGGTAGGTGGTCCTGGTGGATATAAAATAGATCTGGGCTAATCTAGACCAAGAAGGAGAAATTCCAAGTGGTTTTGATAATGGCCTATTTCTTTTCGTTTTTTTCAAGGAAAGGTGCAGACAGGAATGAAGGCAAGTCAGCAAGCAGGCAGGAAGACGAGAAGAAACATTTTACTTTTTTTAATCAAAACAATTTTTTAATTATTTTAACAAATTTAGTTGTTCACACTGGTTGGTTTCACCGGACCTGGGGCTCAACACCCGGAGCGTGTGGTCTGCGCTCCTTCACAGGCGATTGACGCAATCGCTGCTCCATCAAGCCGTGACAGCCCATGTTTTTTAACAACCTTTCCTCAGCGCCAGGAACAACTTAAATACCTCACATGAATGAAACTGTTTAGTCTTCACCATAAGCCCATAACGGAAGCCGCATTGTGATCTGTTTTGCCCATGCGAAGCCTAAGGCTCAGAGGTCAGAGCTAGTAAGGCTGGAGTCAGTCAAACTGAGGCAAGTCCGTGCTTTTCCTCAGCAGGCCGCCCTTCTCTGTCCAGGACTGGAAGAGGTGGAGGCTCCGGCACGGGAGTCAGATCCCACAGCCTGTCCTCAGGCCCTAATGGGGACAGGAACTTGCAGCAGGGGCTTGGCACCCTGGGGATTCCCTGGGCCCTTTTTGTGGCACCTGTCTAAGCTGCGGCCTCTGTGCCACTGTATTTCTCTGTGAAGGCTGTACGAGCAGGGAGAAAGCCGTTTCCAATGAAAGGTGCAGGCGGGAATGAAGGCCAGTAGGTAGGCAGGAAGAGAGCAGAGGAAGAAGCATTTTCTTTTCTTTTCACTTAGCTGCTCACACTTGTTCTCCACTCTCCCAACCCCCACCCCACCCCACCTTGAGCCCAGTGGTATGTGGCCAAGAGTCCTCCACAAGCCACTGGCCTACCTGCTACTCCACCAGGGCGCACCTAAAGAAAAGCTTTGAAAGTCCCCAGCTCAGAGTGCATTCTCATAGATAACCCCGGGGCTCTTCTGCCCCCTGTCCCTCCTCTTCACTCCTCTTTTCTCTGAGCAGTTACTGCAGAAACCTGCGGTGAGTGAGGGTAACCTGACAATGCCTTGCCTTAGCTGCCCCCAGTCTCTCGTTTTCTGCCTTGGGGCTTCTTAGAGGCTGCTGCGTGGGGCGTGAAGGGGAGCAGAATATGCCACTCTAACTATGCCACTTTGGCAGAAGGATGATTTTGAGCTGAAGGCAGTTGAGAAAAAACAGATATAAGAAAAGTTTCCTGCCTCCCCTCTATTTGTCTAAAAGCAGGACGTAAATTTATAAAGGTATCCTCCTGCCCTCTCTACAGGAAGGACAAAACTTACCCCCTAAGACAACTTTAGACCCTGTCTACCTGGAGAAGGCAATAGAGGAATCTATGTAACAAGCTTTACTAACCAGCCTTTATCTTCATCCTTAATAGAATTTGATGTTGCCAGTAAGTCCAGAAAGATAAAGTCTGGGAATTGCCTACTAGAATCAACAATATCGGATCATCTTTGACCTTGGCAAAGGTCAGCAGTTTCTGGAGTGTGGGGGGGAAAGTCTACCTAAAGTAGAGAGAAGCTCCCTCTGTAAGCTCAGGTGGCTAAAGTAGAGGCTGTGAGATCTAGGAATCTATATTTAAGACCCAGTGGAGTAGGGAAGGAGGGAGAGAATAGTGTCCTGGAGATATCCTTGCTATTCAGGGTTTAGAAGTCAAAACAAAGTCTTATTAATTTCAAATTTTAATCTTGTTCAGAGAGCTAAATTCCATAAAAATCTAACCACGAAGTCTTGCTGACTTTGGGAGCAGTTTTCCATTCTGCTGAGGACTGAGGGGGAAGAGTCTGATTTCAGTTTAGAGAAATGACACATTTCAGATGCATGTATTCTCGGGAAGAAGTGAGCCCAGGAACTTCCTGTGCCGCCATCTTGGACCGCCTCCTCCCAGAGCCCACCTTCTTGATGAAGCCTGCCTGAGTCTGAATCCCAGCTCTTCCACTGACCAGCTGTGTGACCACGTGCCAGGTACACGATTTCTCTAGGCTTCTGTTTCGTTACCTGTTAAAATCGCTGTAGTAACAGTGCTTATTTCACAGGATTCTAACGAGGATTAACTGAAATAATATTTCAAAACAGAATAGTGCCTGGAATGTGATAAATATTAAATGCTCTGCACGTTGCATAATCCCATGTTTCCAAATGGCTGTGAATAAATCGGGTTGTGGCGTATGCAGTTATACTCTGATTACACCCGAGAAGCCATTTATCAAGTCCTTTAGTGAGATGCATTTTGGGCTATACCAATAAACTACCTCTTAATCAATCTGTTTAATTTTTACAAGAGTCTTTTTTCACAATGACTTCTGGGAACCATGGCAGCCCCATCACTAGGGGATGCCTGGGTGGGCTCCAAGGGAGTGAAACAAGAGCATTTGACCCAGCCTCAGCTCACCAGCTGCTAGGTGGATGTATAAATGATGTTAATTTGGTCTGCAAGGAATCTGCAAAATGTTTCCACATTTAGTTGCCAACATTTAAAAACTCAGGAGGATTTATATGATTTCCAGCCTCTCGATAAATTGGAAGCCCTGCCAACCAGACTTGCAGTGGCTTTTCCTTTAGACTGGGTGGGTGTCCTCCAGTTCAGCCCAGCCTCAACCTCTCCCTCAGCGCCCCTGCTCTTCCCTTTGTCCCTCCAAGGTTCCCCGGTGTTGGAGTTTGTTGCCCCAAATTCATCCAGCCCTTCCCTTTTCAGATGGAGACCTGGGGTCTGACAGGTAAGCCGAAGATTGGACCTGGAGTTGTAACCCGCAGAAGGAGCCTCTTTTCTATGCCTGTGTTGCTTCTTTTACATTTAGGACTGAAGCTAAAAAGGGGGTAAGAGTGAGAGCTGCTTTGGGATTTTCGAGCCTCCTTTACATAATTAAAATGAGATGTGGGGAAAAGTAGAGATCAGGCTTCTTTTTCTTTGTGGAAAAGAAGTTCATTGTTATGAAGGAAATTATGTACGTTTAGTGTGAAAGATTCAAACAATACAGAAAAATACAAAGAAGGAGGAAAAGAGTCCCTTGAATCCTGCTTTCATTTATAAGGTCCATTAACAGTCTGATGTACATGCTTCCCGCTCTGTGTTTATAGATACACTTAGTGTGGACACTGTCTGGACCACAGAATACTTGCAAATATGGGGTTTCAAATTCCCAGTAATCTTCATCAGCCTCTCTCCAGTCAGTGCTTTGACTGGTCAGTTTTTTTTTCCATTATATGCAAGTCACATGCAAATGCTATGTCAAGCCTTCTAACTCCCTTCCAGTCAGATTCTTACCTAGCTTACCTACAGAGGCATTTATGTAGAAATTCTGGAACTGCCAAAGTGTACCTTTATCATTTTTATAAATGAGGACATAGACATTCTGTAAATGGATTTGTCCACCAATAGTGTTTCTAGCGTATCTGTCCCTGGTTAATAAAAACAGACTTCAAAGAATTATCTCACCTTCAAAAACGCCCTTGGCATCCTCAAGACAGGTTAGTAGCCTCTTCAACTTTGCTCCATCTGACTAATGACTGGAAAATTGGGGACTAGCTCATTGGATCCCAGCACGCACATGCTAAAGTCTATATGATTGCTCTTGGTAGGCAGTGACAGGAACAATTAGTTTTTTGTTTGTTTGGTTTTGACTTTTTAAAAAATTATAGTAATTATTCTGCACATTAAAATAATTTCCTATGTATGGGTTCCCCATTTCTTAGATATATTTCAACACACCCTGCCCTCCACCAAGTGTCCTTCCCCATTGTCCTGTGGACTCCGCCACCATTTGCACCCCGCCCCATTCCCTTCTGGTCACCTCAGTTCTGTTTCAAATGTTTCAGAGTTAGTTATATTTCCTCTGTTCCTTTGTTTTGTCTGTTCACATTCTACCTATGAGTGAGGTCATCGTATCTATCTTCTTTTGACTTGTTTCACTTGACATAATCCCCTCTAGTTCCATTCATGCTGATTCAAATGACAGGATTTCATCTCTTCTAAGGGCTGTGTAGTCTTCCATTGTATATATGGACCACATCTTCTTTATCTATTCATCTGGTGTTGGACACTTAGGTAGTTTCCAGTTTTTAGCTGTTGTGAATAATAACACAATAAACATGGGGATGCATACATCTCTGCAGATGGGTGCTTCTGTATCTTTTGGGTAGATGCCCATAAGTGGAATGACAGGACCATATGGGATTTCCATCTTCAGTTTTTCGAGGATCTCCAAACTGATTTCCATAGGGGTTGCACCAATTTGCACTCCTACTGACAGTTCAAAAGTGAGGAACAATTAGTTTTTAGATGATTGTTTTAACCAGGTTTTGCTGCAATGATGTTATATAGCAAACAATCTGCACATCGGTGATTTATAACTATGGGCGATGGCTGCTTGGTGCATTCTCCCGTGTGGCCAGTGGCAGAAATGCAGGAGACTGAGCCAAATTTTGCAAATACATATGAAGCCTCTGGTCAGACATGGGATAAGTCACATTCATTCAGAGCAACTGAGAAATGTACTCTAGCTATAGAAAGCCATGGCAGGGAAGGGAAGGAAGACAGAATGATAAAGAAAACATACAATCTACCCACAGGGACTGACCAGCATGGAAGATAAAATGGAATTTAGACTGAGGCCTAGTGTTGAGCCTTATCGATGCAATTTGAATCCACACTACTTGAGAACCACAATAGCTTTATTTAGAGTATCCCTTAATCAAAGTCTCTTTGACATCAAAGTCTCCAATGAGGGTTCCTCTCTGGTTATACTCATGCTACCTTTATATTTTGTGTACCTCTTTTTTTTAATGCTTTTTATGCTCTTTAGGTAATGAAGACCTCTCTTGGGTCTTAAAAAAAGGAAAATATTAAGCTGTCCTATCAATTTTTGAATGTTGAGAAACCGCTTTCTCCTTTCCCTTTCTCTGTTAAAGTTATGCTGATCAGCAAAAATAAATTTCCTTCTGAATAAAACAAAGCTTGCTGTTGCCAGGCAACACATAAAAGAGATTATTTTTATGTTTTTGGAAGGTGTAGCATCTTGTGCCACTGTTTCCATGGAGAATTCCAATTGTCAAGATTAATCAAATGCTGGAAAATTTAAATTTATGCAAAGAGGATAGCTAAGTAAGCAATTATCTACACTAAGGAGCAACCAGAAGAAATATTTAGATGAAACCCTTTACCACCAATCAAGCATTATCCCCTGGCATCAACTGACTACAATTAATCCTTTCTTTTGTATCAATTGCTTTTCTAAATCTAATGCAACAGTGTTTCATTTAAACGACAATGCAGTGTCTAACTATTTCCACCATAAATTACCCCATTCAGATTGCATATCGATTGCACCAGAATGCTGTAAGGAATGTGGGAGAGATGGCTCCAAACAAAGGTGTCCTTGTTTTGTTAGTGTGGCTACAAAAGAGATAAAAGACAGTATTCAAAACAATTCAGAAACAGGTGAAGGAAATGGAAAAAGGGTGGAGTACAGAGACAAGTCCTATAGATATTAAAACAGACATGATAAAGAAAGAAATGTGTGGGCCTGATGAAAAAAGACAGTCAGATGGAATTTGTAGGTAGGTAAGATGAAGAAGACCTAAAAATAAATGGGTCAAAGAAGATATATAAATGACCAATAGCACATGGAAAGATATTCAGCATCATTGGTCATCAAGGAAATCAAAACCAAAACGAGGTTCCACTTCATACCCAGTAGGAAGTCTAAAAAATTAAAATGTTGGCAAAGATATGGAGAAACTGTAACACTGTTGGAGGGACCGTATCATTTGCCCCAGCAGTTCCACTCCTGTTATAGGATCAGAAGAGCTGAAAATGTGTCCACATAAAAGCTTTTGCGCAGATGTTCATAGTAGCATTATACATATAACCAAAAAGCTGAAATCACTCATATATTCATCAACTGATAAATAAAATAAATAAAACGTGTTGTAGCTATACAATGGAATGTGATTTGGTTATAAAAGGGAATGAAGTACTTACTTATTTCCATTGATGAACCTTGAAGACGTGTGAAGTGATAAAAGCCAGTTACAAAAATGTCACATAGTGTGTGATTCTTATTATATGAAGTTTCCAGAATATGCAAATCTATAAAGATAACAAGGAGATTCGTCATTGTCTCAGGCTATGGTGGTTGGGAGAAAATGGGGAGTGACTGCTAAAAGATACAAGGTTTCTTTTGAGGAGTGATAAAAATGTCCTAAAATTGATTGTCATAATGGTTGCACATGTCAGTGACGATACAAAAAACATGAAACTTATACTTGAAATATATAAATTTTATGGTATGTGAATTATATCTCAATAAAGCAGTTAGAAAATAATAAGTAGGAAAAGGAAGATATTGCTTTGTAAAACAGATTAACAACTTGAAAATAAAATGAGTTTGGATTCTAGTCAATAACTTCAAAATCATTTCCAATTGAGGCAGAGTTACATATAAAAAAGTTAAAACAAAAAAGAGAGAAGAGGAAATCTGACTATTCACATGTGAAGGAATGAAAGTGAACTCATCCCATAGACAAAAATTAATTAAAAATGGATCACAGGCCTAAATGTAAGGGATGAAACTATTATGATTTTTAGAAGAATACATAGGGCAAAAGCTTCATGACTTGGATTTGGTGATAAGTTCTTGGCTGAGATACCAAAAGTACAGGCAATAAAAGAAAAAAGTAGATAAATTGGATTTCATGAAAATTTAAAACTTTCAAGCATCAAATAATACTATCAACAGAGTGAAAAGGCAGTTCACAGAATGGGAAAAATATTTGCAAATAATATATCTGATAAGGAGTTAATATTCAAAAATATATCTTTCCTGGCAGTTATTTATGGTTGGGTGACTAAGTTTTTGCCAATGATTTATACAAAGTATTATTTGGCAGCTTCTGGAAAACTACCTAAAAAGATTGTTGTTATGTGGCATTTGTTCCCTTCTTGTTTCTTTCTTTCAATCTGCTACCTGGAATGTGAATGTAATGGCTGGAGCATTGGCAGCTTCCTTGGACCATGAGAATGAGGACTGTATCCTTAGAATGGTGGAAGGGGTAGCTGTAAAATAAATGGAATGTGATGATTTTGGTGGCACTATACAAACTTTAGACACTTGTCCCTAGATTTTTTTAATTGTAGTAACTTTGATTTTACACATTAAAATAAATTTGTATGTATAGGTTTCCCATATGTGCAGTTTCCCTGTTCCTCAGATACATGGCAACACACTCTTCCCTCAACCACATCACCAAGTGTTCTTCACCATTGTCCAGGGGGCTCTGCCACCGCTTGTCTCCTTTCTCCCCCTCTCATTCCCTATTGGTAAACTCAGTTCTCAGTTCTATTGCAAGTGTCCAAGGATTGGTTTTTTGTTGTCTGTTCTCTATTTTTGTCTATTCACATTTCATTCCATCTATGAGTGAGAGCATCTGGTGTCTATCTTTCTTCTTTTGACTTGTTTCGCTTATCATAATTCCCTCTAGAGCCATTCAAAGCACAGGATTTTATCTGTTCTAAGGATTGTGCAATATTCAATTGTGTGTGTGTGTGTATCACATCTTCTTTATCCATTCATCTGATGTTGGCCACTTAGGTAGTTTCCAGTTCTTAGCTATTGTGAATAGGGCTGCAGTAAACATGGGGGTGCATCTATGTCTGTGAATTAGTGTTTTTTGAATCTTTTGGGTAAATACCCAAAAGTGGGATGGAGGTCTCATATGGGATTTCTATCCTCAACTTTTTGAGGAGTCTCCACATTGTTTTCCATAAGGGTTTCACCAATTTGCACTCCCCCCCACAGTGTAAAAGTGTTCCCTTTACTCTACATCCTCCCCGATATTTGTTGTTTCCAGACTTTTGGATGATAGCCAGTCTCTCAGGTGTAAGGTGATAGCTCCTTGTTGTTTTGATTTGCATTTCCCTGAGAGCCAGGTAGTAGGAACATCTTTTCATGTGCCTGTTGGCCATCTGTATGTCCTCTTCAGAAAAATGTCTCTAGATACCTCTTTTTTTTTTTTTAAGGAAAGGTGCAGGCAGGAAGAGAGAGGAGGAAGAAACATTTTATTTACTTATTTACTTTTAGCTGTGCATATCTACTGTCCTCTAACCCCAGGACCCAGAATGAGAACCCACATCCTTGGGATGTATTTGGACTGTGCTCAGCTAGAGCCGGACTCAACTCCTGCTCCACCAGGGTGCACTGAAATGAATTCTGACTCTTACCATAGTAATCATTAGACTCTAGGAATATCAGTGGCTTTTACCTTTAAAAAATATTTTTGTATTGTTTTTCCATAATCAGCACTTATTTCTGTTTTAGTCAGAAATGATCATTTACATGTAAAGAAACACATATGATCATATATGAAACATGCATATTTAAATTATGTAAATTAGATAAAACACAGATGGCATATATGTGTATATACTTATTCATAGATATATGCATACATTTCCATCTTGTAATATTCTGAAGAATTGCAAACTGTCTTCAATTGCTTGGTCATGGATCAGATGGATGCATTTCCAAGACACTGGAATACAGACACAACTAGTCAGTCAAGGAAATCAAGAAGAATTCAGTCCCAAGACTTTGTTTCACTTGTTGTGATCAGGGGAGGCAAAGATGTGTGAGAACCAGTGGTGGAGATTAAAATGTATGGGTGGTGGAGGTGGGTGGAGTTTGGGGAAAAGACCCATGAGGAAAAGAAGGAGCAGTAATGCACATGGACAAACAAACTCTGAAATCCCTTCCTCACTTTTTTGGAGGGAGGCAATGCATCCCTATGCAGGGACTCTGATATTATATTTGTTCGTCTAATCTTTACCACAGTGATTTTTCTGTCTTCTCTAATGGCCACATAATTCCAGCCAGTAAGTCAGTCTCCGACGGCACCATCAGGGAGGAGGCTACCTGAGTCATCTTGGAAAAGAAATAAGTATGTGATTCAAGCTGGATGACTGCACCCTTGCCTCTGGGGAAAACGTAGGGTACTATGGTTTACATGAGATTAAACTAAAGCTCAGAATAAGTACTTCTGAAATCCCTGATGAGAATAAGAATTTTGAGCCTCTCCGGAACTCTCCAGCAATAGAGAGACCAAAGCTTCCACGTTACATTTCCCAGTATTTTATTTTTATCATGTATCTGTATGTACTTATTAAAAAGTGAACTAATACTAAAATGTTTAAGATCACCCCTTCTGCCCTCCAGTTCTACTCTTTAGAAGAAACTGCATTGGGTGCACTCTGGTGGCTTAGCAGTTAAATCCGGGCTTCTAGGGGGAGTAATTCACATGCATCCCTGGGGTCTGGGTTTGGGGATTAGGGTTGGGGGGATGACTAAGATGAACAACTAAATATAATAAATAAATGCTGCTTCCTCCTCGCTCTTCCTGCCTGCCCCTAAAGCAACTGCATTCCAATTTTCGTTTGACATTTTATTAGTGGCCTATTTCTAAGTAATGTGCTTACTGATATTTGATGACCAACTTTAGATATTGCTTATGGCTTTCTGAATCAGTCCGTGTTGAGACAGAAAAATCAGAACTTCACTCAATTACTAAGTAGAGAAAATGTAATACCGCCATCAGTGGGTTAGAACTGGAACTCTCCGTGAGGGCTGAGTTCGCCCCCAGGGAACATCTGACAAAGGTCTGGCAATGTGTGGAGAGCCTTGGTCACCATAATGGGTGGAGGTTACTGGTAGCTAGCGAGGAGGAGAATCTGCCTGTGGATGCTCTTCATCATTGATTCACCATTACAGGAAGCCACCGTCACCTCCTGAGCCAGAGGCTCAGTGGCAGAAGGCCGTGTTAACAGGTCATCAGAGGAATAGCTCAAACTGTCTTGACGGCAGCAGGGAAGGTGCAGAGGAAGCTGAAGCCACTGAGGGAAGCAATGGGCAGCAGGATGCTGCCTGATGAGGCAGGAGTGGAAAGGAGGAACATCTGCGCTGCTCCTTAGCGCCCATCCTCCAATCTCCTGGCACCTGCAGGAGCTGAATGTGTCAGAAGCCGGTCAGTCAAAGCCGGAGGAGAGGCGTGGACCCTCACAGAAGGAGCCACAGAGGCGAAAGGAAGGACAGGAATTGCTGGCAAGTAGACAGTATCAAACACCTCGTCCCATCAGGGAAGGGAGCACCCAGCTGTCTCTCGGCCTGCTCGCTTACAGCGCTCTTCCACATGCGCCACAGGTTCTGTTTCTATAAGCTACATATCACAATGTTAATTTATATGTCATACATTTTACTTCCACTTACAGTTAGATCACTGAGAATCTAGAAGTAGCGTTTCCTTATATTAGTAATGTAATGCTAATGTTTATTCACTTTGTAAATGTTAATCGTAGTTCCATTTGCTTTTTTGTACTTTTTAACTTTTCCTAAAACTTTTTAACAATGTCCTTGGTTGTGTACTTTCCTCTGTGTGTATCAGTATTTTCCCCAAACTCCTTATTGAGTCTAGTAGGCTTCTTACATTATTTTATTTCTTTATTTTTTTAAGGAAAGGTGCGGGCAGGAATGAAGGTGAGTAGGCAGGCAGGAAAAGAGGAGGAAGAAGTACTTTATTGATTTTATTCACACTGGTTGTTTCTGGGGAACCCAGGGGTATGTAGATTGCGCTCCTTTGGAGACGATTAACCTAACTGCTACTCCACCAGGATGCACCAAGTAATACTGGTTTTTTATTGATACATTTTTCAAATGTATTAGAAAGTCTGTTTGTAATTTTTCTTTTTCTTTTCAGTGATATCCTTCCTGTAATCCTTTCTCCTTCAACCTCTGTCCATATACCCATAATTTTCTATATCTTTTTCTTTTAAAGACATTTTCCCTTTTCTTACTTAAGTATATGTTATGATGCAATGTTCCTTCAGTAAAACAAAATAAGCTGTGTCTGTCTGTCAGATTCAAAACATAAATCTCAATCTGAAACCTCCTCTTGGACTTTTTCTTTTCTTATGTGTTAATGCATTTTCCCCTTGTCTTATATAGTCATGCAGCAATCCTGAAAATAGAACGACTCAAATGCATGAAAATAGAAGTGGTTCATCTTCTTATGAGTGGAAGTTCTCCCCTTAAATTGTTCACTTTGGGGAGTATAGAGAAGGAAATGAGCTCAACAGAATAACCAAAATAGACACACATGATTCCCGCGGGCTCTAAAGGCAACCGTCTGGTCTGAGTTACCAGGCAGCTGTCTCTCCAAAGATGCTGTCATCCTGACTTTATAGAAAAATCAGGTGCCTGCATTTCTGACTCAGGAGGTCCCAGGATAATGACAAGTGAATCTTCATGATTTTTAAAAGCATAAGCAGAAATCTCTTGCTGGGCCCATATGTTTTGCTGATGTTTTCTTTCATAGTATCTTTGTTCTGTGTCTTCAAAGCGAAGAGGTTTTTATCTGTTTAGAATGCTTTTGTTGAATCCTGTTGAGAGGGGGACAACCAGAAGACAACTGGAGGTGTTGATTTTGAGCTGCTTCAGGTGCTCACCCTCTGATTATTAAGCTATTTTATCCACAAGAAGCAAAAGAAAAAATTGCACATAAATATATAAATATCACTTATACAGCAGTCCTGGGAAACTCAGTCTTATGCCTAGAGACAGGACCACTGGGCACAGGGAGCCAACTATTACTGGGGAAAGAGTTGGACAAAGAAACAGGCACTTACAAGAGTGTTTTCATCAACATTTGGGAAAGAAAAATCCTTGCAGCAGCACAGTTGTTTGTTCTGGTACTTCCGTAGAGCATCACAGTTAGAGAATCTCAGAATAGAGCTTTAGAAAAAAATTCACGCTCATTTCTCCCTTTCTTTTTGTCTGTTCTGTTCTGTTACTTTTTTATTTTTTGAAAGAAAGATGGAGGCAGGAATGAAGGCAATAGGAGGCAGGTAGGCAGGAAGAGAGGAAAGGAAGAAGTCTTTATTAATTTTATTTAGCTGTTCATTTTGGTTGTTCCCTGACCTGAGACATGAACATGGGTCCCTGGGTGCATGTGGCCTGCACCGGCCAGAGGCGGCAGATTTAACCACTGAGCCACCAGGGTGCGCCAGGAAGATAATTCTTAATGTTACTAGGGGAGAAAATTTTTATAGTCCATTGGAGGTGAAATCATCTTCCTCAACCCTTTCATTTTATAGTGAAGGAAATTAATGCCTTAGATGACTGACTTTCTCCTTCATCCAGCTAGTTGGTGGAAAACACAGATTACTATTTAGACTCTCTCTCTGGGTGCCATATGCGTCCCTGCATCCTATTTGCTGAAATCTAGCTGGCATAGGCTGGTTTGGTCTTGCAGGTTGTTCAGATGCTGAAATACCTCTGAAGAAATTGGGAAGCAGCCACCATCCCAGTCAGCTGGCTCAGACATCATGCTCCGTGTCCCTCCCACCTTCTAGGTGGTTTCACATCTGACAACTAGCACCTTTGTTCTCCAGCAGCTGCTCAGGCACCGAAAGCCTGCCCACTGTGGCCTTTAACCGTGACTGCGACCTGCTGCCTTTATGTGGGAAAGGTCTGGCTCTTCCAGGCGTCCAGAGCCCCTCCACTGGCTCAGGCTAACGCAGCTCTCTGTGGGACTTTGCTCCGGAAGGCAGCTGTGAGTGGTTCATTGTAAACGTCACCCTGAAAGAGACAGGGGTGCTCAGATATTTGGTTACACATTATTCTGGGGTGTAGCCTGGTAAAGCAGTCGTTTGGCCGACTGCCTTCTACCTGCCGGCACAGTCCACATACATCCCAAGGTCCCAGATTCCTGTCCTGGGCCAGAGGAACAACCAAGATGAACATCTTATTAAAAATAAATACATGCTTCTTCCTCCTCTCTCTGCCTGTGTGCTGCCTCCCTCCCTTCATTCCTGCCTGCGCCTCTCCTTTACAACAGCATTCTTCTGGGTGTGTCTCAAGGGATTTCCAGATGAGATTAGCTAGATCTTTTGAAAAGGGAGGCGGAGAGTAAGGCAGATGACTTTCTCTGTGTAGGTGGGCATCATCCAATATCTGGGGCGGGTGGGGGTGGGGGGCGGTGGAGGCAGTCCTGAACGGCACAAAGACAGAGCAAACAAGAATGTGGCTTGAGCTGGGACATCTCTCCCGCTCATCAGCTGCTCACCATCCATGCTTCACGTCCTCAGGGCTTCAGACTGGGACCAGAACTTACACCATCAGGTCTCCCGGGTCGCAAGTTTCAGAATCGAATTAGAACTCGACCACTTTTTCTCCAGCTTGCAGACAGCAATTAGGAGAGTTCTCAGCCTCCATAATCACGTGAACCAATTTCTTATAATAAATCTCTCTGTCTCTCTGTCTCTGTCTCTCTCTCTCCACACACACACACACACCCCTTCTTGGTTCTGTTTTTCTGGACAACCCCTTACTTGGTTTTCTCTCCTTCCCTGTCCTGCTTCATTTGTTTTCTTAATGGCCTTCCTTGAGAACATTTCCTTAATAAATCACTTCCACAGGATTATGATCTCAGAGTTTGCTTCTAGGGCATCTGAACTTTTAGGAAAATTCCCCAAAGTCTCACTTTTCCAAGGCCACCCTGGCTGATCCCGCAGGAGCCCAGAGGTCTCTCCTCATGATCCTATAACTGTGTGATGAATGCCTGGCCCAGCAGGTGTCCTCCTGGGCCAGGGCTCTCCTCTGCATTTGCTCTGAAAGGTTCGTACCCAGGCCATACTAGTTGTTAAATATTCTGAATGTCAACCGTGAACCTATTTCACTGTTAAGGCTATTTAGCGTCGACACTAACTTTCACAGAATCCGTTTCTGGGAAGACTCAGGCGCGGACAGAGGCAGCTCTCTCTTGGCCACGTGGGAGCCCTCTGAGTCTGCTATTTGGGGCGTGGTTGACTGAGACGGAGAGATACTTCACCCAAGCTGAGCCAATCGGGTTTTCGCACCAGAAACTTGAGATGACAGACACAGCAGTTGGGACTTGTTAGGGCTGAGTCACCATTAGGTGACATCACCAACCTAAGCTGACACCTAGTCCTGCCATATCTAGAGCCTGGATATGTAACTCTTCCAGTAGTAGTTTGCCAATAAGTACCCATTTTTGCTGACATTTGCTAAAAGCTTTCTCTTTCTTGTAACCAGATGACTTGTAATGAATACCTTATATTACTATCCAAAACGTGCCATGTTTATTGTCTTGTCCACAGCCTCTGGCACTTGCCATCCTTCCCAGCATGATCAGGCACACAATAAATACTTGTGACTTCGATAAACAACTCTCTGTAAGAAACAGAAGAGCCCTATGCATCTCTATTATGTGGGACATAATCAGGTTAAAAATGGAGAAACTAAGGGAATAGACTATTTGAATTAGGACTGTCTTTCTTGACAATCTTTCAGATCCAGTAAAATCCAGAGATGGAGGGGTAGGGAGAGGAGACCACAAATAAATAAAAATACCTCTTCTGCCTCTCCTTCCCTTCCTTCCTCTTTTAAAGAAAGAAAGATAAGACTGTCTTTCTTTTGACAATGAACAGAAAACAACTGGCCTGTGTTTTCCAGAAGTGCTTGGGTCATGAAAGATTTAAGAATGGAAAAAGAGCTGAGGTATTATAGATTCAAGGAGACAAGAGCAATTTAACTCTGATGGAGACCAAGATAGGCGCTGCTACCGATTTTTCGGTCTACGCTTGCTCACGTATGAGAGGATGACCAAAAGGGAACCGGTACATTCATCCGCAAGGAGGTCACTGGATGAGGCGGCTCTCAGGCTGTGGTGTCTGTCAGTGAAGCAAATCTAAGCCTGTAACTGCTTCAAGGTTATGAAAGTAAAGCAAGGCCCACCAAGCGCAGTCAACTCGGTTTTAAGCTCTAGCCAATCAATCATTTCCTTTCTTAGTTTCCTCTTTCAGCTATAAAAGTTCACAGAAAAGTGTTGGAAGAAGATGCCCACTGCATTCTCCTTGAAACTCAAAATCCTATGAACAAAAATAGCCTTCCATTTTAGTACTAAAGTTATTTTTCTCGTTCCTAGGTTTTGCAATGTCTGTATCATAAATAGGCACTATAATAATAGAAGTTTAGAAGAAGAAAGTTTAACAACACCGATGTCAACATTTTCTCTATTGAAAAACAATCTACCTAGATACTAGTATAGGAAGACCAGGTTAGGAAAAGTAATATTAATTTACTTACCATTCATATAAGTTGAAGTATGTGTGCTTCTTGAGTTCTGGGTGATGGTTATATTTGATCACAATTCCAGGGACACTGGGAAAGGACTTAGAACTTGTACTCCATCATCAGGTAAAAATATGGAATGACTTATGTCAAAGCACCTCTCTGGCCTTTGTTTAGAGGCAGCAAAATGAAAGAAGCTGAGAAGACCTCAGCACACCCAGGGCTGCATCCTGAACTGGACCACTGGCTATGGAATAAAAAATCCAAGACCGGTGTTCCTATGTGGCTCAGGCGGCTAATGCGACTGAGATGCAGGCCAAGGAAAACCTACAGACCTGGCTTCAAGACTCGGGACTAGCAGTGAGAAAAAAACCAAACAAGTAAGTAAAAGCAAAGACCAGTCTAGAATCAAGACTGTTGCTGAATCTTGAAGTTGGGAGGACACTGGGGGGTCATTATTCTGGCCCCAACTCTGTCTCAATTTAGAAATGTCTTAATCACATCCCAGTTAGATAACTTATCTAATGCCAGTGTAAATGCTTAAAGAGAACAAGGCAAACAATTAGACCTTACCAATTCACATTTACATTCTTTAACAACTCAGTATTAACTGAGCAGTCATAATAAAGTTCAAGTTGGGGTGCGCCCTGGTGGAGCAGTGGTTGGGTCAGTCGCCTGTGAAGGAGAAGGCCATAGACCCCTGGGTCAAGGGGAGAACAACCAGTGTGAACAAGTAAATAAAATTAAAATAAAGTGCTTCTTCCTCTCTCTTCCTGCCTGCTCACCTTCATTCCTACTTGCATCTTTCCTTTGGGGGGAAAAAAAAAAATCAAGCTGGAAGACACTCAAATGAGATAAAGGGACTCCAAGAATCCAGCGAGCTTCTGTCTTCTCTTTCCCATTTGCACTGAATTTCATCAACATTGCTTGAGTATGTGTGGCCTCTGGAGGAAAACACAAGTTTAAATGCGGCTTTGCTGTTCATAAATATGCTTCATCCACATTTCCTTCCAATAGCTAATGAATTCCTCCCCACCAATTATCTTGTGGCTCATCTTTATTTCCTGCATGTAAATCACCACATACTAATTAGTGTGAAATAGCTGTAAGGTAGCAATCTGAGCTTGAATTGAGGCGGTCTCTGAAGTACATGCCAGGTTGTCGGACACATACTCACAGCTCGTGACGTCCATCAGTGCGACTCCACCTCTGGTTTCCCCAGATCTCTGGTCAGCCTTCCCCCATGCATTACCTTTCTTCCTTAGCAGCTCCACCTCTCCCACCGCCCAGTTTTCTCTCTGAAGTTAGAAACTGTAGCCATTGCATCTCAGGGACTTTGCCAAACGGAAGAGAAGAGGACTGTGCTCAAGAGACAGTCTTCTTTACACCACGGACACGGACGAATTCTAAGTAAGGACAAAGCATTTGAGGACAGAATGAGCGAATTAACCACGTGTGTGATAGCTGAACTCTTCCCAAGCATCTTGAGCGAGAAAGCTGGGTTTCACCCCCAGAAATCAGGCTATTGTCATCCTCCCAGAAAATCAGGCCAACAGAAGGGAGTTCTCAGGCAGAAAAACAACTGGTTTCGCTGGTGGTGGCTTGTGCTGAATCATCAAAAAACGCTAGCCGGCCTGTGGGTGTAGGTCTCCAACAGCCCGGCAGGATCCCAGAGAAGAAACCTGGGTAGTCCCATCTCCCGCTTGTCAGCAAAGCAGCTTAGAGCTATTTCCAAGTAATTTGCAAATCCAAGCAAACAGAAGAAGTCTTTTAAAGGGTTTACAGGTATTCATGCCAATTAAAAAAATCTGGAAAAGCCAGAGGCTTAGGAAGGTGGAATGCAGGTCTGAAAAATGTTTTTGTGTGGATCGGAGGGCAAGAAAATGGGCTTGAACCTATAAGGATGGCGAATTTCTCTCATTTTTTCCACCTGAGAACAATCCATGACATGGGGTTTAACATCCATTTAATGATAGAAATGGTTTATGAAACACCCCTTCCACATCCGAGGGCGTGGCAGCTCCGGAGAAAGAGGCCTTCTCTCCAGGACTGGGGCTTCGCCTCGTGCTGTGCTGCCCGAGGGGGCTCACGTGCAGCCGTCACGGCGCAGACGCCGCCCGGGAGCACGGGGCGCTCGCACCAACGCTGCTGGTTATTCACGTCGGACCTGTGAAAACAAGTCCGGTCCTCGCTTTGCAGGAGGACGCCTGCCGCCAGCAGGCCCTTGCTGAGGTCTCTGGATCCACCCTTGCGGCAGTGGGACGTGGCACCATTTGTTGAAGGCTGAACGGCGCCAGGCTCCCTGCTAGTCCCCATAGGGAGGGAGTGTCACTAGGCAGGCGTGACCCTGGCCTTGCTTGACAGACGTGGGCCTGAGCCCCAGCGGGGGGAACGACGAGCTCACTATCCCGGTGAGCGCCCCCTGGTGGAGCAGCCGCTGGGGCAATTGCCTCTGAAGGACGCAGCCGCACACTGGAGGGTTAGAGTCCCGGCTCCAGAGGGAAACAACCAGTGCGAACAACTAAATAAAACTAAAATAAAATGCTTCTCCCTCCTCTCTCCTCCTGTCTACTTGCCTTCATTCCTGCCTGTACGTTCCCTTCAGCAGCAACAACAAAAAAAATCACCCATTAAGCAACAACCAGAACACAGCTAATTGACCCCAAAGTCCCAGGCTTTTTCGTCGCAGGAAAAACCTGGAAAAGCAGCTCCCCTCGGAGGTGCAGGCTGTCTGTAGCTTGTCCCTCACTTTGCTGTTTCTTAGCGGCACTGCCTTGCTCTGTGGGGCCTGCAAACCAGCAGCAGCAGTGGTGACACCTGGAAGTGTCTCCCGTGCAGAGATTCAGGCGGCACCCCAGCCCGCCGAGCAGAATGTCCCCGGGAAGTTTGGGGAGGCCTTCGATGAAGTGCTCATTATCAAGTGGCAGACAGCAGCACTGAGAAACAGTCACCCCTGCTCACCCCTTGGCGGGATGAAGAGCAAACAAGTGGGGGACAGAAGCTAGGAGAGCATTTCAAAAGGTTTGGCTGAGAAGGCTGTGTGGACAGCTGCCTTCACGGGCATGGGTCGTACACGGCCATGCTAAATACCCATGCCTAGGAGATGGGTGCAGATGGAGGGAAGAGGGTTCTCACTGGGTTAAAAGTCATTTGCTTCCAAACAGCAGCAGTTTAAGGGAGACTCAGTATTTGGGGAAGGCCTTGTGGTGGAAGAGAGGAGGGAGGTGGCCTGTGGGTGTGAGTTCTGTCTCCCCCGTTCAGGTGGTGACCAGCTATGGGGACCAGGATGAAAGGGATTTCTCTTCTAGAAGAGGGGTTGATGACAATGGGAAGGCCTTTGTGAGTTCTGGGGTTCTGGATAGAAGAAGGGTTTGCTAGGCAGAGGAAATTAGTCAATAGAAATAAGAGACAAGGTCAACTAGAGACCAGAGGGTGATAAGCAGAAGAAAGTAATTCCAGATGGAGAAAGAGAAAAGAAATTAATCTCTCCTTGAAGCATGCAATAACTGTTTTCCCACAAGGATCACTTTTCTTCGAGATTTCAATATGATTGACTCCAACTTCTGGTTCCTTGGAAGTCTAAAGCCCTTCCAGAATGTTTCTGGGTTGTCAGAAGTTATGGTCTCGTGGTATGTCAGGTTTACAGTGTCTGTCTTTCTATTGCTAGAGTCTCTGCGATGAGTCCTCATTCAGTGACTGTGCATTAAGTCACCACTGAAGTTGATGCCCATTCTTGGAAACTTCGACTTTAAGTGAAATGAAAACAGATCCTCAAGTAGGCAGAGGTTTCTATTTTTCTCCTCAACATTGCAATGAGATGTCATGTTATTGAAAGACTTGCAGTTTTTATGTTTCTCATTCGATGCCCAAAGTGATTCTTCCTGAGAGGAAGGATGTCCTAATTATCTTCTAGATAAGGAAAGAATGGTAGCTTGGAGAATTAAGAAAATAGGCCAAGGCAATATAGCCAGCAAGCTACAGGAAGAGGCAGGATTTGAATTCATGCCCATCTGACAACCTGGGCAGCCTTTTGCGCTGGCCCCAGTGCCAACATGCCTCCTGATGTTTTTCACCTGTGTGTTCCCTTCGCCTTGCGTCTGAGCTGAGTCTGTGACTTGCTTTAGTATACAGAACACCATCGAAAGACACAGGCCCAACCTCCCGGGAGCCCTGAGCTGTCCTGCAAGAAGGCTGATTACCCTTCTCAGGAAGACCATGTGGAGAGAGAAAGGCTTTGGGAGGGAGACAGGCTGGAAAGGAGAACGAGGGAACTTTCTGGGGTGCTGGTAATGATCTCTCTCTCTCAAGTGGGCTGCAATGGTGCACACACACGACAGTTCACTGAGCTGTCCACTAAGGATTAGTGTATTTCACGTGCATGATTGTATTTACCTTATACTTTAATCCAAAGAAAATCAACTTCTCATGCCAAAGGGCAGAAAACAGTTCATTCAGTTCAGCATTTCTACCTCTTTCTCTACTTGAGTTACCTTGGCAACCTTCGATAATACACTTAAACCTCTGGGTTTCCATCACCTTCTGAAACTATTCTTGATACTCCCAGCTAAGACGGGCAGATTAGTTCTGCCCTGCTTACCTTCCCTTCTCCAGCCCTCCTTGCACGTTCCATGGTTTTCTTCTAGCTGTCCTTTGGCATCTACATTTTAGATGGGTATTAGTTGCATCCTGTTCTGTAACCATAATTAAATATTCTGGGCTTCATTTTAAATTATTCCTAAATGTTGAAATTCAAGAAGCAGAATTTACATGATGATGGTATCAATATTGTACCTGGCTGATTCAAGTTGGATGAGACAAATATGTTTCCTTAATATCAGAACAAATGTCAAGACATCTTTATCACTTTAAGAAGAATATTTTTAGAATCTAGGTCAAAGAAAATCTCTTTCATTCCTGTATCAGTTAGCTGTTGCTACCTAAAAATCACCCTGAAACTTAATGGCTTAAAACAACATTTTATCATTTCCTAGAATAAGGTCAGCTGTTCTACAGGTCAGTTGAAAAGTCCTGTTGATGTGTCTGGGCTTGGCTGATCTCTGATGGACTCGTTTCCATGTCTGTGTTTGGGTCCTGGATTCAGGGGAGGGCGGGGTGGTTTAGAATGGTTTGGGATTGGAGAACTTAGTCTATTTGTTTCTCATAGGCTTCTAACAGTTTAGTTTGTATTTGTTCTCATGGTGGTTTTCTACAAGAAAAGGAATAGTGGATTAAGTTTGCTACTGTGCTATCAGCTGAATCAAGTCCCATGACCAAGCCCTGAATTGAAGTGGTGGAGGAAGAACATCCAAAGAACATCTTCCATGAAATCAGTCCGTCCACTACTTTGACATTATTGTTCCCTCAAAATCACGCCACATTTCTGTTTCATACTTCTCGTCCGCTTTCTTTCTATTTGTTTTTAATGGGAACTTTTTGCTGCTGCAAAAAGAAAGATGCCTTCTTCATGATATGACGAACATCATTTAGCTTATTTTTTCCTGTTGTTTGCAATGTCGTCTAGGCTTCTTAAAGGCATGTTTATGGAAGCTCACTGTTTGATTTAATGTGAACTGGCTGTTTAGGCTGCTTGAACAGTTGATATCCTGGAGTTTCTTCTCACAGCACTCCTGGGGGATTTCACTCGTTCTCATACCACCTCTTCCTTCTGCATAAGGATACCCGGGAGGTAAACTTTCTAAGTCCTTTCATGTCGATTAAGTTTGATGCCAATATTTTTTCTTTTATTGGTGACCCATAGTTTCCTGCTCTCCTAGGAAGATTTTAGGGTCTTTTCTTTTAATCCATGATATTCTGAGCTTTCATGTTAGTATCTCTAGACTTGGGTGTTTCTAAAAACCTTACACCAGACACTCAGAGGCTTCTTCCAACTAAGGACTTAAATATTTGTAGAAAATCTTCCATGTTTCTTTAATAACTTCCTTTCTTTGGTTTTCACGTACCCTATTTCGAGGTCGAACGTCCTAGAAGGGTTTCTAATGATCATTAGCCCTTCTATTTTCCATGTTTTCATTTCGCTCCATTTTCTGGTGGATCCACCTCTTCTGCCTTTTTTCATTAAGATCTATAGAATTTTTACATTTGCCCTTTCATTAAAAATAAAAGTTTTCTTGTGCTCATGACTGTTTTTTCCCCCATAGCATTCTGCTCTTATTTTATAAATACAATAGCTTCTCAAATCTTTTTGAGGTTACTTAAGTCTATTTTAAAATTATGTTTCCTTCTATTTCTTCTGGGCTTAACTCTTCTTTTGTCTTGGTCTTTTTTTCCAAATTTTCTTATTTTGGGGAATCCTTTGTTAACTGCACACACCGAAGAATTAAGAGGCTGGATAGATTCTTCAGTGGAGTTGATCTTAATTTCCTCTGATGATCTAGGAGTTGGTCCCTTTCTTTTGACCTGTCCCTCCGCTGAGCTGTTTTTATTAGCAGACTTGGCTTTAGAATAAACAAGAAGGGTGCAGGCCTTAGGTAATTAGATCCCATAATTCCAAAACAGGGACAACTGCAGCCCGTTACCTCCAGGTGATTTATTCATTCCTTTAGCGCTCAGAGGAGACTAGTCACAGTGTGGCTGACACTTCCCTGTCCCTGTGTTCCTTCCATAATGGCTTTGCAGCTGTTCCAGCAAAAAAATGAAGTCTATACCCCATCTTTTTTTTTTTTTTTTTTTTAAAGAAGGGAAATCACTTTTTTTTTAAAGGAAAAGTGCAGGCAGGAATGAAGAGGAGTAGACAGGCAGGAAGGCAGGAAGAGAGAGGAGGAAGAAGCATTTAATTTTATTTCCACTTAGTTTATCACACTGGTTGTTTCCCCACAGACATGGGACTAGAGCCTGGGGGTGTGTGGTCTGCGTACTTCAGAGGCAATTGACCCAGCCACTACTCCATCAGGGTGCAGCTATCTAGTCTGGCCTTGTGATTTGCTTTGGCTGACTGAATGCACCAGAAATGATGTTATGCAAGTCCTGAAGCCTTGGTCTCACCAGGCCTGGCAGCTTCCACCTTGCCTCTCCTATAATGCTCCCATGTCAAGGAAAGGAAGCCACGCTGCGCTGAATAATGGGGGACCGCTTGGGGAGGGTTCCAGGTGACAACCAGCATTCAGGCTCCCGGTCATCTTCGAACCTGCAGGCCCCACAGAGCTGCCAACTGACTGCAGTTACAGGAACGCATCCAGGTGAGAGCTGTAGGGCCCCTCCACTGAGCCCAGTCAGCCCCTACACCTTCAAGAAATTAATGATTGTTCTTTTATGCCACTAAAATTCTGGACCGATTTGCTGTGCAGTCATAGAAAACTACTACGGAGACTTTTAGATTATTTTTGCTCGTCTGGGTTGCTCATTTCTGCATGTGTGAAGTTCATGCAAAGTAGAGATCTCGCTGGTTCAGTTCATTTGAAAACAGAAATGCAACTAACCCTTGTTTTCTATCCTCATTCTAACCCTCTGCACCAGACATCTTTAGTAGCCGTACATTTTTTCTTGGTAAGGCAGAGAACTGCTTGCCACCTGACCAACATCTGTTCTCTCCTCCCCACTTACTGACACAACTCTGATTTTAACACTGCATTCAGTTATTAAAGAGTATACTTCTAAGCCTCCCAGGCAGCCAGGGGCTGTACATGAAGATGTTCTAGACAATGGAGGAGTTTTGTGAGAATTTCAGGCAGACTGTTGAAATGGTATTGCCCTACTAGGAAGGGTCCTGTTTTCCCCTATACTCTTCCTTCTTCCTGATGCCTGGAATGTGGATGCAATGGCTGGAGCTCTGGCTGCCACCTTGGATCATGAGATGACTTTGAGAATGAAAACAATGCACAAAGGATAGTACGGGTTGAAAGAAGAGACTGAATTTCTGGCTTCAGATTTTTTTTTTTTTGTCTCTGTGGCCATAGATCTTGAACCCAGATTCGCAGCTTTCATAACCTTTGTGTTAACTGCCTGAGCCACAGAAAGGGGCTGAGGTGATGGCACAGTGGGGAGAAGTAAAGAGGAACAGGGAAAGCACGTGAGTCCGTACAGGGTGTGCTGAGTGGGTTACTGCTGTGGGCATCTGGGACCCATTCCTCCAGAAACCTGTCTGATGGTGTAGAACACAGATGTGCTATCTGAGGACAAAGAAACAGGGAATTTATAGTAGATGCCCTCACTCACAGGTGGAATGGAATGTGAACAGACAAAACAAAGGAACAGACCAAACAAAACCAACCCTTGGACACTTGCAATAGAACTGAGGCGACCAATAGGGAACTGGGGGGTGGGGGTGGGGTGGGGCGGCACATGGTGGTGGAGCCGACAGGACAACGGTGAAGAACACTTGGTGATTTGGTGGCAGGCAGGGTGAGGAATGGGGAACCTATACATACGAAGTTATTTTAATGGGTAGAATAATGACTACAATGATATATTAAAAAAAAAAAGAAGAAGAAGAAGAAATACGGACTTTGAAACCGTAACTCCCACTGGTCATTGGTAGGTCGTTCGGAAGCTGTCCTTCTGCCCTGCAGCCTGTCTTTCCAGACGGGCCAGCGGGGCTTCTGCCCGTGGTCAAAGGCCACAGGCGAAAGTGCGCAGGCGCTTGCAGGGGCAGTGGCACCGAGTCTGGGAGTGTGTGCTGTGCGCACAAAAGCAGGGCCTGACAGTGTCTGCAATGGACGTCACACTTGGGGTCCGAGGCCCCAGTCCACAGCAAGAATTAGCTGTGCTCACGGAAGCCCTTGTCCTTTTCTCTTGTGGTTTCTCATTGACTCAGTCTGACCCAATGGACTGTGCTCCTGGCTTGTTTTTGTTCCTCGGCACTCCATCCAACCCCATGGTTCCTCCAAGTGTAGGAAGAGATATTTCATCTAAATTCGTGGAGTCAGCTGATGAGAAACAGTTGCCCTTTCAGGGACTCGAGCACCAGAAGAACATAGCTTTGCTGCTGGCTGGGCAGCCAGCCATTGGCCATTCCATTTTCTGGATCATGATGTAATTTCATGTCTATAAACAACCCAAGTCCGGAGTCTGATGGCCTGGCCAAGTCTGGTCCTCCTGTGCGGCTCTCACAGGGGATGATAAGGGCCAACATGTCTGCCAGGAGAAGCAGTAGACCATCGCCAAAAATCTCAAGTGATCTAACTTCTCCGACACCCAGTTCCTTGTCTGAAAAAGAACAGAGTTGGTGTGGGAGGAGATCCCCTCTTCTGTTCCTGGAAGCTTGGGGACTCTGATCCTGTCTGTTGGTAGAGCTGGCCTACAACGCCACTGCCGAGGACGGTCACCCCTAGAAGTCACGTAATTCTACTGGGGCTCGCTGCTGGGTGGCAGCCTTTGAACTCTCTCCCCAGACTTCTGGCTTCATTCTCTTTTAGACTCTGTAATCTCACACCTAAGAGGGCATCCTGATGACATACTCAGGTGTCACGTGGTCAGCGCAAAGGTGTTCACCACAGATTCATCGGAGAATGGTCGAATGACTCAGGGCAGGTGACAGAACATGATTCAGATGACAGAAATATTTTGAAAGCCTGTCAGTGACAGATAGACTCACACAGCTCAGAATAGGCTACATGAAAACCAGGATATAATACCTTTTCAGGTAGAAGGATTCCATTGGGTTTCAGTATAGAATTCTATCATAGAAGATCTGAAATGTATTTATCTATTTGTAAATTTTTCTGTGTTGTGTTCACATCTATAAAGGGTCAGAAAATGGGATTACAGTTGATTTTTTCCCCTTTCTTTACCTTTTTTCTGTGTGTTCTAAGTTTTCTATAATTACCATAAGTATGGATTATATTTAGACACAAAAAGAAAATAGATTTTTTTTTCCTTTTTGGAAGTATGAATAGCGGTTGGTTACTAAGAGGGAGCAGGGGAGAAAGGTGGGGATACGAGGAAAAGAGATTTATTACATGTCGAAGGATAGAATAAGACTTTTAGAGGTGAACTTAATGAAGCATATTTAGATACTGATTTATAATGATGCATACTTGAATAATGCTATGATAAAGTAAATGTCACTTCAATAAAAATTATTTTATAAAAGTAGTTTTTTAAAAATAATTAAAACAGTACATATTTGGGCTTTCTTATTTATCTGCAGGGCACCAGGCACGCTGCTGGACACCTTTTACCCAGTGGAGAGAATCGTCCCAGCCGTTGCAGACATTTAACGTGGCTGGCTGCGTCGTGCCGACATGACGCTGAAGTCTGGGCCCAGATCTTCCTCGTGTCTTTCAAATGCTGCTGCTCTCAGTTTTCAGCTGAGCGTTGGTGGCCTCAGTTTCTGCCGGGACTTGTGCTGATCCCACAGGGAAAGGTGACCTCACTGCTTTGGGTTCAGTTGGAGAAGGGAGGGGATTTGCAAATGGTGAAGGTTTCAATTCTAATTTGCTTTATCAATTTTTTTAAGAGGAAGGAAGACAGGCAGGGGAAAAGGAAGGGAGAGAAGAGGAAGAAGCATTTTGACTCTTTTTGCTCATTTTGGTTGTTCCCCCCAACTCAGGGTCTCAAACCCAGGTCTGGGGTTGGATGACACCCCAGGCATAGGCGTAGCACCTGAGCCACCAGGGTGTGCCTCCAATTTGCATTCGCTCCACACCCAACAGCCACACCTGAACTTTCTGCTTCTTGACTGAAAGGCAAACAAACTTTGCAAGATACTGTCTATTTAGAAAGAGGAATATGTGGCTGGTTTCTGACTCAAGCCAGGACTCACGTGGCAGAGAGCACCTCTGGGCCTGCTCCTACGTCCTTTACCTGGAGGGTCTGTATCTGTTTTAGGGCATTCTCAGGTCTTGGGGGAGTGGGGCTGCTGGGCCCACGCAAGGGCAGGCCAGAAGTGTCAGGCAGCGAAGGCTCCAGAAGCAGCCGCCATCAGTGAGAAATGGGGCGGCTATGTGCACAAGTCAGCTCCCGCCCCTTGGCGGCGGGACCCCAGACCCCATTCCCGCAGACCCCAGACACTGCTCTCCAGGATGAAACCCCACGTGGTCACAGCCAAGCCTGATCAGCAGCTGCTTTATAGGCTTTCTCCCCGCCCTCCTCCCACCCCCCCGCCCCCCCGACTGTGTCCTGAATAAATTACTTCACCCAAATCGTCACCTCGTGATCAGCTTTGGAGGGACTCCAAACTAAAGAGAAACTCACTCCTCGTGACAGTGGTCTGGGCCACTTGGAACACAGGCCGTCGCTGTGAGTCCCCCCGACCGGCCACGATGAAATTAGGGATATCGAGTCATCTACCACATAACGCACAGGGTGGCCTGCACTCCAGGGGTTTGAAACTCTACGTCGGTCATGCCAGTTAAAATGCTCGGTGAATGACGTCCTGTGCCTACAAAGCAGCAATCTGGACGTTGGCTGCAAAAGAGAAGACAGACCCTGCTTCATTTCCCTAAAGCATTAAAGAATTGCCCTACAGGCTGGCCAGAGCTTTTGAAGTGTCGTGTCCTGAAAATAACCATCATCTCTCGCGGACAGGTTGTGAAGACGGGATGTGGGCTCTCATCCACCTCCAGGGCGCTGCTCAGGAGCTCTGAACGTCGGGGGCGCTGATACATGACTTCTGCTGCCATCGACTTGGCAAAGCAAATGTGACGAGCTTTCCAGGTAATAGAACAGGACATTGGAGGATCAGCACAAGGAGAGGAAAGGGATGAGAGTGCGGAAGACGAAGGAAGGATTAAAAAGTCTGGACGGCGCAGAGCCTGCCTTCCTTCCTCTAAACCTTCCTGAGCTCCTGAAGTCCCCACCTGGACGACACTCAGGAAGAACTTGTTCACCGAGCCTGTGACTTTCTTCACACTGTCTTGGAATTGACCAGGGACCGACACCTGATCACTGATCTAAGTTAACCCCTGACCAAGAGCTGACCACTGTCCCACTAGAGTCAGCCATTGACCTAGAGTCAACCAAAGAGTCAACTTACATGGAGTCAGACGCTCCAAGCTTTTGAGGAAGGAGCCACGTAGGCCACAGCTGATTACAACTCAACTCACACAGAGCTTTTTGAGTAAACATTATGCCACTGTTACTGCCGTCTATAAGAACTGGGATACCAGCCCAGTCTACCATCTCCGAAGAAGTGACTGACCCTTCTCAATGCTTGTTTAAAATGAAGCAAATGCTGTCAGCTGCGACCATCACTTCTCACCACTTTCAGAGAAGATTCTGAGCTTCTGAACAAGCTCACCATCACCTTCCAGGGGACTGTGGAACTGTCGAAAGCTAGTGTGATGCAGGATGTATCCGACTGAGGAGAAACAGTAGGGTGGAGGGAACTGTACACAGACAGGGGAGGGGCAGTTCTTAATTGTGTCCCATTTCCTGTGAGCTCAGTCAATGCTTGTCTGAATTGGGGTGAGGGGAAGTCTGGATGGAATGAGGGCTTTATGAGGATGACGTGGGACTGTTCATATTCAGAGCTTGTGAAAACACCCTGGTGTGGAGTAAATGATATGGATGCCCAATGTAAGAATGACAGTTCAAGAGGCAGCTGATTTGCTCAGCACAAACCACATATGTGTCTCTGGAGTCGCTCTGGGCTCATTGTCTGCCCAGCTCTGAACACATTCAGAAATCACTGTCCGTATGGAGATGCTGACCGAAGGGATGAATGAATGGGAGGAGGCCCTACCTGCTGATGCTAAGTGGGGCCTGAGATCACAGAGCGGGAAGAGACCTTCAAACTCATCTTGTTTTGCAGGTGGACTACAAGCAGTCTGAGAACTGTGAAAAAGTTTGTAGACTCGAAGGCTCAAGTGATGACTACTTACAGCGTGGCCCTGCTAGTGACAGAAATGCCAGGCAGGTTGCGAGAAAGGCAGATCTCAAGTCTTACCCAAGACCCGTGTCAAGGTTTGTGAAGGCCAGACATTTGATTCTAGTCTCAAGTTAGTAAGTTAGCCTGTTGCTATTTTGTTGGGTTTTCTTTTGTTCTTTTTTTGTTTGTTTGTTTATAGAGGCAACACTGATTTGCAACACTTTTTTTTTTTTTTTTTTCCAAAGGAAAGGTGCCGGCAGGAATGTAGGTGAGTAGGCAGGTAGGCAGGAAGAGAGGAGGAGGAAACATCTTTATTTTTATTTTTCATTTAGTTGTTCACGCAGGTGGCTTCCCCTCTGGACCTAGGACTTGAACCCAGCGGTATGTCATCTCTTCTCCTTTGGAGGTGACTGACCTAACCGCTGCTTCGCCAGGACGCCCCTACAATACATGTTACATGTGCGGTTTAACTCCTCCCCGAAGGTGCGATCACACACCATGCATGTAATATGACCACCACTGTAGTTCTTAGTCTCCACCACTGTCCATTGGACCCCACTCCCCTTTCCTCCCCCGACTCCCCTCCCCTCTGGTCCACTCAGTTCTGTTACCAGTGTCCAAAGGTTAGTTTTTGTTTTGTCTGCTTGTTTGCTTTGTTTCTTTATATTTTGCATATGAATGAGATCACTCAGTATTTGTCTTTCTCCTCCTGATTTATTTCACTTTGCATAATCCCCTCTAGTTTCACTCATAGTGTCTCAAATGGTAGGATTTCATCTTTCTTTCTTTTTTTTTTTTAATAGCTGAGTGGGTTCCACTGTGTATCTATATCACAATTTTTGTAGCTAGTCCGCTGTCATGGTCCTTAGATCGTTTCCATGCCGTGGCTATTGTCAATAATGTAGAGGTCTGTCTATCTTCTCCAGTGCATGCTTTCATCTTCTGGGAGAGACAGCTAGAGTGGAACTGCTGACTCACACAGTAGTTCTGTTTTAACTTTCTGAGAAAATTCTATACAGTCGGCTGCACAAATTCACACTCCCACCCAGAGTGAGACTAGTTGTTCCTAGTCTTTCTGATATAGGTCACTCTCACAAGCGTGAGGTGGTATCTCAATGTGGTTTGGATTTGCATTTCCCAAATAACAAGTGATGAGCAGTATTTTTTTCATATGCCTGTTGGCCATCTCTATATCTTCATGGAAGATGTGTCTATTCGGATCTGCCTATTTTCTGATGGGTTGTTTGTTCTTTGTTGTTGTTGGGGGTGTATGAGTTCTTTATCTACCTTCCATGTTGCCCTATTGTCAAACAAATGACCTGCAAACATTTCCCCCATTCTATTAGCTATCATTTCACCCTGGTGGTAGTTGCTTCTGCTGTGCAGAAGCTTTTTCAGTATTTTGATGTAGTCCCCTTTGTTTATTTTTGTTTTTGTTTCCCTTGCTATTGGATCAGTCCCCAAAGAGCCCTCTAGGGCTAAAGTCATGGAAATACTGCCTGTATTTTCTTGTGTTTTATGGTTTCCAGTTTTACATCCAAGGGCCTACGCCATTTTGAATTAATTTTGTGCATAGCGTTAAAGAGATGTCTAGTTTCATTCTTTTGCATGTGACTGTCAAGTTTCAGCACTATTTGTTGAAGAGACTGTCCTTTCTTGTGCGCTAACCTGTCACTGGTATATGGGTGACCGTGGAGGACACAGACTCCTGGACTAGAGACACCAGGTTCTCTTACTCACAGCACAACCAGCAGCGGGAGCTGTCGGTTTGTGTGCATTGCCGGTGCCCCTACATTTCAAGGAGATGTGGAAAGGCCTAGGCAATACTGTTTGCATCACAGCTGAGGGGATTCACTGCATTTACAGCAAGAAGTAAGCAAGCCTGCATTTGTAGGGAGGTGGAGGTTGCAGGGGAAGGAAGAGATTAACTCATCTCTTAAGGTTATTCGCCACAAAACAGTCCGTAGCACTGACCCAGGTAAGAAGCGGTCAGGACCTTGATTTCTTGGCATCACCTGCAAGAACATGCAGGGACACTCAGGGTCTGTGGCAGATGGCTTCTATGACAATGTATGGGACCGAAAAATGCATTTTAACCTGGTCCCTGAATGATCTTGATTGCTTGCCCAGAGTTGCTGGCCCTTCCTCATTAAGCCATGCATATAATGCGATCAGCCTAGGGCCGCCTACCATGATTAGAGTGTGAGGGTCTTCCTCTCCAACCCCTATGGTGATGCACTGGCTGTTCATTTCCTCCTCTTGTCTGCCTTCATTATCCACTTTCATCGGCCCACTTTTACAGTATAGCAAAACTGGAGAAGCTAGAGCGGGGAAGAGTAAGGGGTAGAGAAGAAAAAGCAGAGCTCATACAGTAAGTCCCGAATAGGAAATTATTTTTCTTGCATATCACCAAGTCCAGAGACGGGGCGTTCGAGATCACTGTGGCAAGTCCACAGTGCCACCAGGAGCCCAGTCTCTAGCATCTCTCTGCTCTTTCTTCCTTAGCATTTGACCTTCATCCTCTTGACCGCAAGTGGCACCTCCAGGCATCACATCAGCATGGGATGAGGTCCCCCTTTCTATCATTAAACTAATCATTTTGATGACACTCTACCCAGCATACATCTACCCCAAACCCGCTGGTCTGGAATGGGTCACACAGGCTGCCCCAAGTTATAAGGGAGACTGAGAGATTATATGTGGTAACCCACCCGCCGCGCCGGAGACAGACCTGCCGTCCGTCAGTGAGGATGGAGCGAGCAGAGGGCTGGGTAGTGGTAGACACCTCGCATCCGTGCCACAGAGCCCACGGACGCCCACTGGAGATGCGGAGGGGGCATGTGTCGGGCCCCAGTCTCCAAGGCCTGTCACGGGACAGAGGGTGTTTACCTCACAGCCAGGACCTCGGATTTAGCTATTTGACCTTAGTCTTTTCTTTTTAAAGGGAAGGCACAGGCAGGAATGAGGGCGAGCAGAGACAGACAAGCGGGCAGGAGGAGAGAGGAGGAAAAGCACTTTATTTTATTTAGTTGTTGATACTGTGGGTCTTTCTCCCGGGGCCCCCAGGGATGTATGCGGACTGCGTCCAGGTGACTAGACCGCTCGGCCACCAGCGGGCACCGACCTCGGTCTTTCTGACCTTTGCGCAATCATTTTATTTTGTAAATACATTAAAATTACATATTTATTAAAAATAAACATTGACAATATATAGTGTTATTCTTTCTTTTTTTTACAATTCTCTTCCTGATTTTCCATCACTTAAAAAATGTTGCTAGGAACGGAGAACCAGAAGTGGCCCAGATCGCGCTCATCTGGCTTTGCTTCAGCGGCTCAGCTAGTGAAACACGAGCAGCTGAAGGAAATGTGGGTCCCGCAGCAACACAGAGTCTCCCTCCGTGACCTACAGACGTCTGTTGGGCTCGCTGTCCCAGTGTGGTGGTTCCCCAGGAACCACAGGGTGGCGTCTTGCTGCCAGGGGCCCTGTGGATGGCTTTGACCCTACCCGAGGGACACACAGGCTCGACCCAAAGCAGAACAAAACGAAACTCCTGCCTCCCTCTAGTCAAAGTCTGTTCTCCCAGGCAGGGCAACAGCCAAGACAGAATTCTGAGCAAAGACCATGGCGGCCCAGAGGGTCCGCTCTCCCCACCTGCTCTCACTCCTCCCTCTTTCTCCACCCATCTAGGGCATTTCCGACTGACTGCTGACAGCAGGTGCTGTGTTCCCTTGAAGCAAACTGCATCCGGCTTTAGCCAGTTCCTACACACTCCAAATCTGGACCCCAAAGTCTCTCCTCCATAGGGACCCCCGGGTAAAACTCCAGCAGCAGCCTCCACTGTTTGTCTCCAGTTTTGGAGAAAACACCAGTAATGTTAGGAAGGATGCATTAGGCCCTTCCACTCAAATGTAGCCCATAGGCCATTATCGGGGAGCCGGTTAGAAATGCTGCATTTCCCACTTAACCTCCAATACTCTGAATAAGAATTTGCATTTCAGATGCTCTGGTGGCCTAGTGGTTTAGTACAACACTGAACAGTGTCCACATACATCCCAAGGTCCCATGTTCAAGACCTGGGCCCAGGGGAACAACAAAGATGAACAAATAAAGTGCTTCTTCCTCCTCTCTCTTCCTGCTGTCCTACTCACCTTTATTCCTGCCTGCATCTTTCCTTTAAAAACAACAACAATCATCCTTCCCAATTGTTCTTGTAGCTAGATGGGACTACGAGAATAGATGCTAGAAATGCAAGTGAAAATGTGCTCCCATCCCCGACCCGTCATGGGTCATGAACCAGCGCCCAGGGCTTTCAAAGCTTTTCTAGTCACTTGCTCGACAGGGGGAACCAAGAGAAATGTTTATGAGAATAAAAGAAAGTCTCCTTAAAACCAAAACCAACAGGGGGTCTGCCCTTTTTTCTTCTTGCCTCCTAACTACCACCTGGGACCCACAACATGACTGATTTTACCAGTCACTTTGGACCGTGAGGTGACCTTGAGAATGGAAGTCACAGGCTAAGGACGGCAGAATGGGAAGATAAAAGCTTAGATCCCAGATGGTACCGTGAAACGATCATGTCAGCCTGGAGCTACACGTGTCTCCACTTCTTTAATGGAAAAGAGAAATGTCCGTATTCTTTAAGCTACTGTGATTTTAGGTTTTCTGTTATATGTAGCTTTTTTTGGTGTGTGTAGAAGTTATTGACCAAACACACACAAACACACACACAGAGACACACACAAGCAAATATTCAGTCCCTTAGCAGTTAAAACTCTCTTGGTTAAATTAATAAAATGAGATTCTGGTTTATTCTCTGAATTCTGATAACGTGAATCTCCCTGAGAAATGAGCTGGTAACAACGTGCTGTGGGTTGGTCACTAAGGGGCCAGTGGAGAGGACCCCCTTGTGGCTAACATGTTGCTTCCCAGGCAAGAAAATGAAGGTTCAATAAAGGACCTAAATGATCCCGGACTAAATAGCCATCACTTAATCTTTAAGAATCACTCATTTATAAACAGTTTTGAGTTATGCAGGGTTAATTGGTTTTTGCATAATATTCTAGACAGAACATTCGTCTCTTTAAAGACCATTATTCTAATCTTCCTAAACATGGAGAATTTTACCGAAATTCTGACATCTTATTTTCCAAATTACAGTGACGACTAATAATTAATACTTGATTTATATTTTCTGCTGAGTGGGTAGTCAAGCCCTCTGCTCAGAGAGGAGGAAACTAAGATTTGGAGAAGTTAAGTAACATGACAGAAGCCACACTGCTAGAAAGTGGTAGTTATTCCCCCGGTTCCACTGTGCCACACTGCTCTCTCCTGCGCAGGTACCTCCTTCAGAGGGTCAGAGGGTATGAGGAGGGGACGTACTGGGGAAGTGGCCCCCAGCACCCTCTTCAGTCACAGCATATGCTCTGCATTTTTCTGTCTTCTCACAGCTGCAGTCTTGAACACTGGCTATAAGCTGGTTTAATTTTCCTCCTCCACCCCAGAACTAGACGGGACATGAGATTACCCTCCACTACCAGCCTTCAACCCTCAGAGGAAGACTCTCAAACTCAGAGAAGTGACACAATTATCCAAGCCTCAGAGCTAGTGAGCTTCAAATCCGGGAGTACAGGCCCCAAGCCCTCAGGCCAGGAGAGTAATGTTCCTAGGACATCACCATATTTCTCAGTAGTTTCTAAGCATCTTGTGTTATCATTGCAATGTTTTGACCAAAATAAGTTTTTCTAGGTTAGTGCATGGAGTCTGGTTTCCAGTTAAATCTGGCCAGACTTTCAAGGATTAACCCTAAAATGAATCACTGGCTGTTCTGGGATGTACAGATTAGTACCAGAATCGTCCACTCGGAGGCCACACTTAGCAGCTGTGGTCTTAAATCGGCGCACAATTACCTTTGCACTACCTTGAGCTGACATTTGAAAAAGCCTAAAGTTAATCATTATGCTTTTGACATAAATAATCCTCTATGGCGCTGCAGCTACACAACCAGTTCTCTATGTAAGTTCGGAACAACCAGCTTTTCTTCCAAAGTTGAAATAACTAGCTGTTTCTTTGATTGAGCACCAGATGAAATAGTTGACATGCAGTTAGGCTTCATGCTAGATGAAAAAAATCCACGTCTAACCACCAGACAGAGCATATCCTGTGTGGCAAGGGGTCTCACCTTGAAAGGCAGGTAAGCAAGCTGGTTCTCTGAAATAAAGCATCCCAACTGGGAGCTTTTGCTGATACCCATGGTATAAACACTCCTACCAATGCCAGTTTCAGGCTACTAATGTGTTTTATATATAATTATTTTATTTTATTTTTTAAAGGAAATTTTATTTATAAGCAGGAATGAAGCGAGTAGACAAGCGGGCATGAAGACAGAGGAAGAGCTTTATTTATTTTTTTTATTTAGTTCACAGTGGTTGTCCTCCCCATCCTGGGTCTTGAACCCAGGACCTTGGGATGTATGTGGAACTGCTCCCAGGTGTATTAGACTGCTGGGCTACCAGCGTACGCTGCTAATGTGTTTTACTACCGAACGTGGAGTTGGGAAGAGAGCAGTGCTCTTTGTGGAAGTGAAGGCTATTTCTAGATGCTTAGCATGCAAAGCATGTCAACATTGCAACACGATATTCTGTAGTAATACACAGGAGGAGTCATGACACATGTCAAGCAAAGATGTAGCTGAAAACCTTATTGGCTGAAAAACTTATTAACTGGAAAATGGGGCTCAAATTAATAGGCAGTCCTTTTGATTGTGAATAAAATAACCAGTGCTACCATGAAATACAGTTACATAGGAAGAAAGAGAATTATACCCCAGGTCCAGGGGGAAACAATCAATGTGAACAACTAAATAAAAATAAAATAAAAGACTTCTTCCTCCTTTCTCTTTTTCCTGTCTGCCTACTTGCCTTCATTCCTGCCTGTACCTTTCCTTTTAAAAAAAATTACAAATTAAATAACAGAGTTAGTAAGTGGAGGATAAGAATCAACCCAGGGGGTTTGCCCTAACTCCATGCTCTTCCTCCCACTGTCTTCTCCTTCATAGCAGTAGGCTGAGTGGATAAGCTAACCCATATTCGCTTTCATTTGTTATCCAATATGAGTTTATTATTCCCTCAGACAACATAAGGCCATCACTTTGTATGTGCAGAGGACCCTTAGGGAATAAATGTAATGATGGAACATTGCTCTTCCGAGAGCTACCGAGGAGATAATTTGAAGGTAACATTTTTTCTCCTGTCCCTTAGCTCACCAATTCTCTAATTTCAAGGAAGTCCAAAAAGTCAGCAAATTCAAAACTTAAGTAAGAAATTTTTAGGAAAAAGTAAGGGAACCCTGCATTTTGACAGTGTGTATCCCCACATGGGAACACACAAATCAGAGGGCGATCCATGAAAACCCAAATATCACTTAAGGATTTTCTTCCCTTTAAAGGGTTAGGACACTTAGCTGAAATTCTCCTTTCTGAGGCTGGTGCCCCAGAGCCACTCCAGGGTTCCAGGTTCTCCCCGTGCGCGTCTGGATTCTGGCCCCTGTGCTTGTACGGCAGCTTCAGTCCTGTGGTCCCTGCAGCAGGTCTGGATACAAAACTCCACCTCCTTAGCGATTCCTGCAGAAAATACCCGTGAGGCCAAGCATATGGTTGCTTTCAACTCTGACTGAGACTTGTGAAGACAGAGAGGGGATCGCATCACAACTGTGCAGCCGTCTGTCATCTTAGGATGCCCCAAGCTGCTCCTCCATGTCACAGCCCTTTACGACACCACCGTGCACCCTCTTGACTCAGGGCTGCTGAGGGCAAGCCTCTAGCTTCAGTTGCTTCCTCCGAGAGGAGCGGTCCCCCCAAGTCATCTGTCTCTGGCTTTCAGCCAGCCCTTCCCCTAGAATTCTGATCAATCCAAATTTCTCTACCTTGGTACAGTAACAGGTATTAAGGAAAATGAGGAGTTAAGAACCTCATTCCCCCACCAAAAAGTCGACTTATAAATGATCAGAATGAATAAAATAGTTCAACAAAGTTGGTGGATACAGAATTAATACATAGACATCAATATTATGTCAATACATAAGCAACCATTATATAAACTCGGTATTGTAAGGTTTTTCTGGGCTCCGCGAGGAGAAAAAGTTCAATCAGACAAAAAGCAGAATAGTCAGGGCTTTATTGGACTCTGTGCACCCGGGTGAAACTCCCAAGTCCGCAAAATGGGCCTGGGGAAGCCGCGCGCCAGAACAAAGGGGGACCGGCTCTTTAAGCAGAGGAATTTCGCGGGCTTCCCATGTCGCGATTGGGATTGGCCCTGTGAATCCAGGTGTGGGGGTTGCATCCCTTATTCTGACGTCATCCACCATTTTCCCAGGTTTGGCTGCCGTTTTCCCGGGCATGGCCGCTGCTGCTTTTGTCCCTGGGCCAGCCTAACAGGTATATAACCTAATAATTTATTATTAACATGTAATAATAATATACTAAATAATAAACATGTTTATAAAGATGCCATTTAGCCTATTTGCAAAAACTCTAGGTGGAAGTGATAAGCAGTGATAAGTCTAATAAACGGTGTCTGATAGAACAACCTGTCTGAGGGAAAGTAGATTTAAAAACCTGTGGTTTAGGTGGAGTAGTTCGGCACATTCCACGTATGTCCCGAGGTTCCAGGGTCTCAGGTTCGTGGTCCAGGACTGGCAGGAACAACCAAGATGAACAACTAAATAAAATAAAGTGCTTTTTCCTCCTCTCTTCCTGCCTGCCTGGCTCTGCTCACTTTCCTTCCTTCTGTACCTTTTCTTAAAAAACAAACCAAAAAAACCCCTGCATTTATTCATACAGTAGAATTTTATATACTAATGAAAGTGAATGATCCAACATTACCTATATAGCTACATGGATCAGTCTTTAAAAGATGATATTGAGTGAAAAAAGCAATTTGTGAAATGTATACATAGTATAGAATTAATATAAAAATTAAAAACATATAAAACAATTGAATGCATGAAGATAACCTGCATGAGAATGAAATCACCTGTTTTTGAAATCAAGATTCCCTCTAAGGAAGAAAGGATTGGAAGAGGATGGGAGCAGAGTGGGCTTTCTCTAAAAGCGATCCTAGGGAATAAGACTTTCTATTAGGGGCTCTTGCATTACTTTTATATAATGTGCATACTATTAATGTACATAAATGTCAATAGTAACTATTACTTTTTGGTATTATATATTTGAAATATTTTATGATTTGAAATGGAAGTTTAACAGGGGTTCAAGAAGGACTTCAGTACGATAACAATGAAAAGTCTTTCATTTTCTTGAATAACTTTTGTTTTTGCTCTGACAACGTATATATCTAAGTGCGTATTTCTAAGTGTGCAAGACAGAAAAGAAAGTAAGGTTACGTTAGATGTGTAATAATTTGCCCTTTTTTTGAGACATTTTTAGGAAATGAGACAGAGCAAGTCACTTAAGATCCTTGCCTCTCAGTTTTCACATTTGGTGGCTGAACGACGAAATCTCTTCCAGCTCTGTGGTCTAAGAGTTCTTAGACGTTCAAGCCCTTTGCAATCGTGGAACTCAGACCCGCTTGCCAGGCAAGCTATTGCAGTAGGTAGTGAAAGGTTTTTTCTGGGCTCCTCGAGGAAAGAAAAGTCAGTCAAAGAAAAAGTCGAATAGCCAGGGCTTTATCGGGGTTTGCGTACCCAGGCAAGGTTCTCCAATCCGCAGAACGGGGCGGGGAAGTTGCGCCCGAACAAAGGGAAGCGCGCTCTTTAGGCAGAAATTTCGCGGGCTCCATACGTCCCGGTTGGGGATTGGTCCTATGATTCCAGGTGTGGGGTTCAGTCCCTCAGTCTGACCTCAGCCGCCTTTTTCCCGGGTATGGCCGCCGCTTTGTCCCTCTGGGCCAGCCTAGCAGTTAAAAGTAGTCTCTTTCTGTCCACTAGAGCATGAAGAGAGGAGGATTCAGAAGACAGAGGACAATGCAGAGATGCAAATGGACACCTGGACTTGGCAGCCAGTGAGGTGTCAGCTGGAGCAGGGCGAGGAGGAGGCCGAGAGGTCAGGTCTGCAGATAAGAAAGACAGGGCCGTCCTGCCCTCTCCAACAACAGCGATATTTAGGAAGAAGCGTATTTGCTAAAATCCTCACTGTTGGGATATTTCAAGTTTTACTTTAATGTGTATAACGCATTATTTGTAGTACAAATTGCATTTTTGTTTGAAATGACTATTATCATGGTATTGCAGTTATGATTTAAGAAAAAAGAATGCTTATCTTTTAAAGCTATGTATTGAAATATTTCTGGATGAAATACTACCAGGTTTTAGATTTGCTCTAAACAAATTCAGAGCTGAAGGAAGTGGGAAGAAGTGAAAACACAAATGAGATTGGCTATGTTGGTGGCCACTGAAGCTGAGTGACAGGCATGCAGGGTGTGACACCTGTGTAATATATGTTCGATATCTTCCATAGTAAAAAAGGTAAAAATAATGCTGGTCAAATGAAAGGCTTCCTGAGCTAAGATGGTCTTTTTTTCTCAGTTATCTACTCTCGTAGACATTCTTCCTAGTCGGACTTTGGGCCTGACACCTGAATAGGGCATTTAGACTTCCCAATCTGTCACTACAACATCTGGAATGAATTGATTTGCTTGCCATGCAATGAATAACTTTTTTACGTTTTTTTTTCTAAAGTAAAGATGCAGGCAGGAAGAGAAAGGAGGAAGAAACATATTTATTTTGTTTTTATTTAGTTGTTCACACTGGCTGTCGTCCCCCCTCCACTGTCTCCCTGCAACTGGAACCCAGCGGTATGTGGGCTGAGCTCCTTCAGAGGTGACCGACCCAACCACTGCTCCACCAGGGCACGCCACAAAGAACAACTTTTAAGTCAATGTTGAAATGCATTTCTTTCAGATAGACTTTTAAGAAGTTTTCCAAGAAAATGTGAATTTTCAGTGTGCTTGGAAAAGGAAACTACCAGGGTCTCCCATTCTAATGGGACCAGAAAGAACTTCTGATAGAAAAACTGACCTGAGGTCTGGAAAACACCACGAAGCAACAGCACTGTCTGAGCATGCTATTTTTTATTTACTGAAAATTGATTTAAAATACATATTGTGTTCATCTTAAAGATGTGGGAAGCATGACCTTATCAAGGTCACACTGTTAATGTTTAAAGCCATGATTCTAGTCAATAGAAGGATAAATCCAAAGCCTCCTTTCTTTCTGCTGCATAAACTTGGCTTGCCACCCAGGCAAGCCTCTAGAAAAGCAGATTCTCAGGCCCCAGCCCAGTAGACTAAACAAAAATCTGCATTTCAACAAGGTCTCGGGTGGGGGGGTGGAATTCTTGTGCTCATTCAAATCATTCAAACGTGCTCTACAAAACACCTATTTATCTCAAGTAAGAATAACAATCAACATCCTGTTAACATTGAGTTCTCACTATGTGTCAGATTTTGTTTCTTTTTCACCATTTTATGAGAGTGGAGAACATTGAGGCTTCAGCGTTTAAACAATTCCAAGCTCATACAGTTAGTAGGTGGCACGTCCAGATCTGAACTTACATTGTCTGATTCTGGAGCCTGGACTTTAACCCACTGCCTATGTACCTACTCAAAATATCACATCCAAAAATTCTGTGTCATCTAAGTGATGCCAACTAGCTGTGTGGTTCACTTGATTGGTCATTAGCCTTGTTTACTTCAATACTTAGGTGTGATGATGTGGACTAAGTCTCAAATGTCAGGCTCGAGATAATATTGCTATTTAGAACAATTTAAAAATTTTTAAACTCTGAGATCGTTAGGCTAGAGGTAGTATATCCAAGTGAAAACGCATCAGGGGGAGAATTCTAGTTATCTCGCCATTCCTCGGTCTCCAGGGGTGAAGTGAAATATAAGAGGAAGCTGACACTTCCAAACAATCCTGAGATTTACTGCAGAAGGATCAGAAAGGACATTCCATTTCTCAGTTTCACTTTTCCCGTTCCAGGCAACTCGACTTCAGCATTTTCAAATAAACAATTGTATATGGTGTAAAAACAACTGATTTATTTTACTTATAAAAATTTCCCACTGGGCAACTCTTTCATCATCTTTCTCATGTGGGGAAAAAATAGGTATGTGTGTGTGTGTGTGTGTGTGTGTGTGTGTGTGTGTGTGTGTGTGTGTGTGTGTGTGTGCACGCACACGTTGTAACAGTTTATAATTCTAGTCTTTTAGTAAAAGCAGTAAGAAATCATGAATAGCTCTGGGCTAAAGCAGACTAGACAGCTATGGATATAAAATCACTTGCAGCTATAAAAGATAACACATTTCTACAAATACCAGGGAATTTCAAATTTTTTCCATTTTGCTCCTGACGCACCTAAAGCCGAAAAACCTAATGACCCTCATGACCCAGTGTTGGCGGAAGTCATCCTGCAAAATCTGTTATTGGCTATTTTCTCCTCTAGGAAGCAAGGACGGTGGCAGAGAGCAACACTGGAATTCCAAGTAGCATCAAAATCGCTATTGTTTTTAAAGGCAATGGACTTGAACTTCAGAGTATCTGATTACAAGGAAATGAGATCCTCTAAAATACATGTCATAGTATCTGCTAAGAATGCACTAATCAGTGAAGCTTTCTCTTTCTTCTTTTTTTTGGGGTAAAGAACAGATTAACGTGGTAATGACAAACATTCTAAGAATCTTACCTAGTTTGCACTGAAAAGATGTGTAAGTAGATCATTAGAATGCTTAGATGAAGCATAAACATTCTAGGCTAAAACCAAGTTTCTCTGGCCCCGGTACATTTCACTGGTTGTCTACAGTGAACGGGAGTTGATTTATTCGCCTCCATTTATCACCCATTTTCATATAGATACTAGTTGAGGAGCTCGGTCTGAAATGAAAATTCCAATTATATTTTTGTAAGTGGGATTTAAAAAATATTTGAGGGGCGGGCTGTACTTTTCACTGATCTACTTCTGAATAACAAAAATTTATTTGCATAACGAATAACAAAATTTCTTTGTAAAACTTGACTCCAAAGTATGCTTGCATGCTCACACATCATACACATTTATTTTTTTAAAAAAGGAAAGAGGTGGATTTAATTTTAGATCTAGACATAAAGGACATTCTCTTTCTAGTGTTTTCCATGAAGGAACAAATAAATAACCCACTAAGAAAGCCTGCTTTTATCTTCTATCAGGTATTTCCTCATCTCTTTGTCTAAGATATGAACAACTGTGAGGGTTGACCTGACCACAATCCAAGGTGATTAGTAGGAAAGCGGTCAGGTCTAATTAGAGGGAATGGTGGTGGAAAAACGCATTAGATGCTCACCATTTCACTCATTCTGAAGAGGTGCTTAGCATGGCGTGAGCAAGACTCAAAGGAAAGCAGAAATCAGCAGTCCTGGGTGTGTTTTCCTTCTAACTGGACCCCTGATCTCTTGCTGGGAGAGGCTGCAAGTGAAGAATTCTGCCAAATTCTAACATCACGGTTTTGTCTCAAATGTCAGAGATGTGACAAAAACCATTTTTATATATTAGGTAGGAGAGGGAGCCTTCTGAAGTCTTCTCCACCACTATTTTGTTATGTGAGCTGCTCACAGAGCCAAACTTTTAAGGGTCCATTCATCTTTGCTCATTTCATTTCTCTTTTGCTTTTGACTTTTCAGCTGGCATTTACAGCCACCATGATTTCTGGCATGTGGCACAGCAGGGGAAGCCTGTCTTCTCTGAAAACCTCCCGAGGCAGCAGCCTGTGGAGTTAGTGCCTCAGCAGGCAGCTCTGGGGGGCTGCCATGCCCCAGTTCTCAGAGGGAGGCATCCCCAACAGCAGGAGGAAGGCCTGCACCCCACTACTCAGCCCGTGGAAACGTCCCCTCCCAAACTACTTTTTCTGTACCCTCTTACTGCCACCTGATGGCTTCTCTTGAGATAAAGAAATGCCCAGTCGTGGCCTTCAGGAAGCTGACGCGCAAGCTTCCTGATGGCTGGCAGCCAGGTTGCACAGGGAGATGCAACCCTAGACAGAGGAACAGTCTCTCTTCTGGCTCATGTTCCAGTTCCTACCTTCCAGCCCTCAGACTCCACTGAGTCAGAAAACAAACTAAAGACGACATCTGGGGGACACTTGGGGAAGTCCCAGTAGGATCTCAGAAATTCCCATTATACCAGCAAGGTTTTTTGTGGATGAACCAAAGCCAAGTCCAGACCTACCAAGAAAAGGTGAAGTCCATCTGCTGACCTCACTCATAGGTGGAATGTGAAGAGACAAAACAAAGGAATCGATGAAACGAAACCAATCTTGGACATGTGCAATAGAACTGAGGTTACTTGCGGAACAGTGGTGAGGAACACTTGCTGACTCAATGGAGGGCAGGGTGTACTGACATATATGAGGAATGGAGAACCTTTACCATACCAGGTTATTTTAATGTGTGGAATAAGTTACTAAATTTCAAAAAAAAAAGGTCAATCTGTATTCATGCTATCCACTTGTTTTTTTTAAAGGAAAGGTGCAGGCAGGAATGAAGACAGGAAGAGAGAGGAGAAAGAAGCATTTTGTTGATATTATTCAGATTTTCATCGTAGTTGTTACCCTCAGCCCGGGGTCTCCAACCTGGGTAATTGGGGTGTATATGCATTGCATCCAGTGGCCTTATCCACTAGGCCACCAGGCCACAGCATACAATCTATTAAAGCAACAAGGGTGTAGAATATATTTCAGAAGGATTTATATTTTAAAATGGTTAAAATATTGTGAAACAGGGCTGCTGTTTTCAGGTGTTGCAGGTAAGAATTTCTATCCCTTTTTCCTCTTAGAACACGCTCCTTCTCCTCCTCCTCCTCTTCCTCATTACCTGAAAATTTAGAATCCTGGTGACAAATCCATTCATTTATTCACACCTTCAATAGATCTTTACTGAATATTTGCTCAGGCACTAAGTCCCTCACTTGAGTCCTAATAGATAAATAAATTCTCTCCCATGTTAGAAGGTAACATTAAGTAAATGTTATGTTAGAAGACACTAAGTTGCTATGGAAAGCAAAAAGGCAAATAAGGTACAAGAATCTGAAACCCCAGAGGTGAAGGGTCAAACTGCAGTGTTACAGGAGGTGGTCAGAGCAGACAGAGTCTCATCAAGACACTGAGAACTGAGCAAAGACGTTGCCAGAGGAGAGGGATTTAGCAAATGGCGATCTGGAGCAATACTGGCTTGGGCTGCTCCGTTCCGCCTCGAGGGCAGAGGCACCAGCTAAAGCAAAGGGATTCACAGTATGTTCAAGATCTGCAGAGGGACCAATGTGGCCTGATGGGAGAAACTGAGGGAGAAGGGAGCAGAGAAGTTCAGAGAAGCAATGGGGGTCAGATCTGGTTGACCGTTATAAGAACATCAGCTTTTACTCCGATTAAATATGAGCTCCGATAGAGTTCTGAGGGGAGGAGAGATATGATCTGACTTATTTTTTTAAGCTCCCTCTAGTGCCATGCTGAAGAGTCTTTTCTAGGAGTTCAGGCAGGAGATGCTAGCTCAGACAAAGCGGGCATCAGGGATGAATCGTAGGCTGGACTGTGGATATATTTTGAAGGTACAGACAACAGATTCCTAATGGATTCAGTGCAGGGTCTGAGAGAAATAGAGAAGCCTATTTCTGAGTCTAAAATGACTCAGGCTCTTGGCCAGAGCCACGAGGAATTGTTACCTAGTGGTCAAGTCTGTGGGTAGAGAAGTTTTTCGCAGCAAGGTCAGAAGGTGCATTTGGAGCATGCTGTGCTAGAAACGCTCTCTCGATAGCTAAGTGAAGGTGTGGAAAAGGCAGGTGGATCTAGCAGCACGGACTTTCAGTGTGTATTCTGGGCTGGCGAGGTAAACATGGGCGTCTTGGTCACAAAAATGTAACTCAAAAATGAGACTAGATGAGATCACCAAGGATGTGTGTGTGTAGAGAGAAGAGGAACAAAGACTGAGCTGCGGAATCCTCTGAGAGAAGCGGTCAGAAAAATGAGGAAAGGCTAACAGAGACTGAGAAGGAGCAGTTAGCACACGGAAACAAGAGAAGATGGTGAGCAAGCCACGTGTGGGACATCCAGAATGACAGACCCCCTGCATCACATGCTGCATATAGGTCAGAAAGACAGCACAGAGAAATCACCAGTGGGTTTAGCAACAAACAGGTCGTTGATGAGGAGGGATAAGAGCAGTTTCTGTGGAGTCACAGGTTAAAAGTCTGATTGAAGTGGGTTGTAAGGACAAGGGGGAAGAAGAATTAAGGATAGCAAATAAAAACAACTATTTTATAGAGAGAAAGGTAATATAGTAGCTGGCAAAGGAGTAGTGTTGAGAATTTTATTTTTTAAAGCTAGAAAGATGAATAGCATGTCTGCATGGTCATGGAAATAATCCACTGGGGATCCAATAAATGATTATGGAGAGAAAGGGAATTGTGGAGCAATATTCTTGAGTCGGGGAGAAAGGAAATCTAGTACATAAATGGAGAGATTGCTTTAATCTGAGAGTATGGATTATTCTTTTAGGATAATCAGTATGAAAGTACAGACACTGGAAGTGGGTAGACGGGTAACTGGGAATCTGTAGAAGTTCTAAAGAAATACATAAGGATTAAGAATCAGAATGATGGGCTCACCTTGATGGCCTAGCCGTTTAGTACACTCTGGGAGCAGTCCCACATACATCCTAAGGTCCCGAATTCAAGACCAGGGGCAGGAGGGACCAAGCCATGTAAACAACTAAATAAAAATAAAGTGACCAAAAAAAACCAACAAAGAATCAGAATGATTTTGGATTTCTCAATGGTGATACTATAATACAGCAGGAAAGGGGTGCGGCCCTTAAAAACCTAAGCGAATATAATTTGAAGCCCAAGAATTCTAAACCCTGCCAAACTCTCCCAGAGTGAGTTGTGACTAGCTGCATTTTCAAATGCACTAGATGTGTTGGATATCATGTTTGTCCTTCCAGATCATATCTCCACCCTTTTTCTGTGTCAGGGCAGTAGATCTGCGTGGACACTGTCACTTGACTTCTCTAGTCCTCTGACTTCTGGTTGGGTTTGTCCAACATGAGGCACTGGCAGGACACCAGGGGCAGAAAGAGAGGGCAGTGCTTTATTCCTTTATGGAAATCCATAGATTTCCTATAGCTGTAGCTCTCTGGATTCTAGTAAACACGCCCCCCTGGTGCCCCTTCAGCCCTAAAGTCTCCTGCTGTTGCTGGCCCACCTCTGCTTGCACCTTTGTAAATAATTCCTTCAGCACACCCTTACAAATGATATTTTTCTCCTGGAAAAAATGTACTCACACACCTTTGCCTCATAAAATTATTGGAGGACATTCTCCACTAAGGTAAGAAGAAAGAAAGAAGACAGAAAAATGAGACAAAGGGAATCCCTGGAACAATGGTGAAAGGAGATCCAAGGGGACAGCTGTGTGTTTGGCATAAGAACAATGGAACCTGACTGGAGCAGGCTAGAAAGTTGCTAGAGAACCTAAAGAAGAATTTCACACGATGGGGTTGAGACTCTGAGACTGAACTGACATTAAGGATATCAAAGATTAAGGAAATGAAAACTAAAACAGTTGTTAATTTTACCTGTAACAAAAAATTGGGCAAGAAAGAAAAATCATCATTGTGTGGGAAAGAGCTCAGTTGTAAACAGGATTTAAGTAACAACAATTCCAAGGGATTAGTGCATTTTTTCTTTGTATAGACTTCCTTATTTTACATAGGTTCTCTATTTTTGTTATGTAGAAATTTCCATAGTAGGTATTTACCATAACAGCATCTAGAGTTGCCAGGATATTTATTCTAACATGATTTGACCTGGGCCATCTGACGAGTATGAAGTCAAAAATCTCGGCTTTTCGCCTCTCTCCTGTGTAACGTGGGGTAAGTTACTTAATTTTACTGTTTCTTTACAAAGTAGGAAGATTGTAAGTCAAAACATGGAGTGCCTGGCACACAGTGGGCATTCAGAAATGACCATTACTGTCAGTCATCTTAATGGAACAATGCTGGCTAGGGGCATTATAAATCTACAATACTACAGCTCTGACCTCAATATAAGGATCTTGAAGTCAGCAGACATTAGAAACTTGACACTACTGGAAAGTTAGTAATTCCCAGACTAAATAAATGTGAGAGATAATTGACAAATCTGTATTAAACAAAACTGAGGAAAAACTGCTCTGAGGATAACAAGATGATGGAGGGGAATAAAGTACAGAGTGAACAGACGCTCAGCAGAGCAAGTGCAGTTAGTGTTCAGCTCTCCTGTACCGAAGTGATTTAACGACCCATCTTCCCCTTGGCCATCCCATTCTGTTTGGGACCCTGAGACAGGTTTCTGGTCCTTCCCTAAGCACACAAACAAACAAAAAAGGGGAAGCGTTTCAGCTGCAGAGGTTTTGTTAGACCTACCAATTCTAGGGGTTGGTCACATATCAATGGTCTGAAAGACAAAGGGAAAAAATCAGTCATAAATAATAAACATGGGTTCAGCACTTAGTCACTCTTCTAAGCTATTTTTCACGAATCATTCCATTTAATCTTCCTAACTCATCTTCTCATCTCACAGAGAGGAAACAACCTCAGAGAGGTTAAGTATTGCCCAAGTTTACTTAGTAAACTTAGAACTGGATCTAAACTCGCCCTGGGACTGAAATGTTAAAGTAGAGCAAACCCAGCTTTTAGTGATGGATTTTGTTGCTGGTCTAACAGCATGGATCAGGCCACATATTAAATGGTGATCTTCAAATATGACCTGAGAGCGGTAACGTGCAAAGGTCAGACGAAGCTGCTGCTTACTAGAAAGTTCACTACAATTCGCTAGAAGAGAGCACTGAAAGCATCGACTCCTTATGGACGTGGGGCTCGGACGTTTCAACATTTAACCAGCAAAGCTCTGATAGACAGGAAGCAAGCTTAGGCTCCTTCTTTGCCATCACCTAGCAAATGCTGAGGAAATGTCTGCTGACTGCATGGATGACTTAGGTCGTGGGTCATCTCACACCTCACGTGGAGCACCTTGCACACACGTAGAACATTGAAGCAAGCACTGCCAATTCCTTTTGTCACGCCGCTGCTTGGGGGCTGAGGACTCTGCTTCTGGTGTGGAACCCAGGCTGGAGGAGCACTTCGCCTCCTGGCACCGCCGGCCGAGAGGCTCAGAAGTCAGGACCCCGAGGACACTGCAGTTGGGCGAGCCTCTGGAGCCACGGGCGGGTAGGGCGACAATGACAAGGCAGGAATTGCCCGCCCCTTGCGGGGCTTGTAGACGCCACTGAAGAGAAGGAGGGAGCACTGTTCACCCGACACACCCAAGTTCGCTCGGCTGCCGCCCTGCGCTGCAACACGCTGAGCTCAGCCGAACAGCGGCAGAGCCAACGGCGCGCCGGGCGCACGCGCAGCTTCTCCGGGCCGACCGGCGGGGGCGCATGCGCAGAGCGTCCTCGCCGGCACCGTCAGTCCCCGCCGGGCCCGGGCTCCGCCTCCGCCGCCCCGCCCTGCTCCCGTGCGCCGAGCGCTCCATATCCGGGTTCCCGCCGCCGCCGCCGCGCCGCCGCCGCGCTCATTCAGCTTTGCCGGGAGCGGCGTGGTTCCCGAGCAAGATGGCGGCTGTGGGGCGAGTCGGCTCCTTCGGGTCTCCTCCGCCCGGATTAGCTGCGGCGTACACCGGCGGCCCTTCGGCCGGCGAGCTGGCGTCGGGCAACGGCGGCCCCGCCGCAGGCGACGACGAGGACGGGCAGAACCTCTGGTAACGACCCCACCCTCCCCGGCCCGCGGCGCCCCGGCCCCGCGGACGCCGGAGGTCGGCGCCCGGCCGGTCTCTCCCTTGCGCGGCGGGCTCGGCCCCGGCTCAGCGTGCGCCTTCCTCCCCGTTAGGTCCTGCATCCTCAGCGAGGTCTCCACCCGCTCGCGCTCCAAGCTGCCCGCGGGGAAGAACGTGCTGCTGCTGGGTAAGTGTCCCCGGGTCGCCCCGCCCCACCTGCTCCCACCGCGCCGCGGGCCGGCCGGCTTTGTGCGGGCCGCCCGGCCGGACCCGCCCCGCCGCCCGCCCCGCCGCCCGCCGGCTCGCTGACAGCTGCGGGAGCCGGGAGCGGGGAGCGGGGCCCGGCGGGGACCTGTCGCCTCCCGTGGAGGCGGGGGCGGCCGCATCCACCTCCCCTGCGAAGGACCGAAAGCGAAAACCCAGCTGAGGTATCCTGGCGGCGTCAGGTTTACCTAGAAAATCAGGGCAGTTTTTGTTTCATAACAGAAATTGGTAGCAGGAGGCTCTTCGAGAGAGCTCCAGTGCGAATGGCTTGCCATTAGTATTTAATCGCTGACTCTTTGGATAATTGACAGAGACAGCAGGATTGAGCCCTTGTACTCGTGATAAATGTCCTTATATGATTCAGCTTTTTGGGGCGACCAATGGGTTCGTCTTGCAGCTGCCCTTTTAGCTCATAATCCTGAAATTTGTAAACGGCAGTAGAGCACCTTTCTGGTTTAGTTCTGCAGCCAAATGGATGTAATAGGGAGAAATGATCTAATGTCTCAAGCCTCCGTATTGTCCTGTATCCTCTCTGTTAAATGGAAGTTAAGTCTTTGGTTTCTGTACTGATACCGTGGGGGTGGCGGGGTGGGCATAGAGAACAGTGAGGAAGAACAATTCACATGTTAACATTTTTGCAGACTTAGTTCCTGAGACATTTACAAAAGAGATTTCTTCCATATTTGAGTGAGATATTACACTTCGGTTTGTAAGATGACCATATTTTAAAACGCTGGCATCTGTGCCTCAAGACTCTTTGTTATGGACATCTCAAAATGGAAAGGAAACAAAGAAGTCTCATGCTACTTGACAGGGTTCACTTTTAATAGGAATGTTATGATAGAAACAAATTAACTAATTTTTCAGAACTGCTGCCAGCCTGGACTATGCAATTCTTGATGTTCTTTAAAGTTACATGGAGCTAGTTAAATTAGATGTTACCTTTGTTTTTAATATGATTGAAAGCACCTACTGCATAGAAAGCTGAGTTCAGTCACAAACCTATCACATACTAACCTTAATGATCAGTAAGCAAATTACTTGACATCAGTAAACTTATTTCTTCATCTTTAAAACGGATGTTATAGAAATAATAACGTTTACCTCTTACGGTTATGGGGAGGATTGGATGAGGTATTTGTAAAGTGATAACAACATTGTTACTTTTTGTGATGAATTTCTTTTAACGGAATTAGGAAATTTTTTACATCAGATTCCTTTTAAAAATTGAATTAGTGTCCACATAAGCAGTATTAAAGGGCAGCGATAGATTAGGAACAAAAGCAAAAAATTCCAGAACATATTTTAAATTTACTAATTTAACAAGTTACTATTAATTACTTAACTAAAATGAACTTAAGACAATGTAATCTAATTGGTGTATTATATTTCAATTACTCTTAAATAAGACTTTCTTTCAAGTAGTGCCTTATAAAGATTTTAGAATTTTGCTTCCATCTTATAATTTCCTCCTATTTGTTCCTGTGCATTAGATGCTACTTAGATGATTCTGTTTGTAATGAAGAAAAAGTAATAGTTTTGTTCATTTCTTGATGTTCCCAGTTTGCACTGATGGCACCATTTTAAAACCCCTTTTAAAAAGCTTGACATTGACACTGGATCAATGCAAGCTACTGAATGTTATTAGAAGCCCCCACTTTTCCAACCACCCCACCCCATATTTAGAATAAGTTAAATTTCCTTTTTTATGAACTTAATAGTTCATAAAGCTTCGTCTAGTATCAAATTATTTGAGCTTGAAATTTAGACTTATTCCTTTGAGTATTATTAGGGTTTTCATCAAAATCTTTTTCAGCTTTAGAAAGAAGCTAATAATAGAGTCTATACTGATAACATAAATGGTATTAATTTTCTAAAATACCTCTAAAAATTTCTTAAAGACATTTTACCATCACATATTATGGTAGCATCTAGTTTGTGCTAGTGGGAAGAAATATATAAATAAGGGTTGTAGTTTTTCTTTGTTACAAATTTGAAGGTACTAAGCCGGAGGATTTTGGTCCCTAATATATCTTTCATGAATTAAATGAGTTATGTTGATCTTTGGAGGCCCATGTTAAAAAAAAAAATCTGAGATTATAAAAAGTTTTGCATTTCTAGAAACTATGTAGAAATGATCAGGGTTTATGTAATCTGGACACAAATTACAGCTACAGTTTAACACACACACACACACACACACACCCATCCCTAGTGCCTTGGGGGAGAAAAGGGTGTAGACTAGCAATTTATGTATGTGTTTGAGCCATGAGCCATTCTCAAAGCATTTTCATCTAAGTCTTAAGTTTACTTCTTCTGCCTCCTCTACCCCACAATCTGGGAGGTGGATGTTGCCGAAGTGTAGGTGAAGTAGTGCATTTTAGAGACCCCGGAGCGAATTTCCAGGTCACACAGCTATGAAGGCACCTTGCTCTGACTTCCGGCGTGTCTTTTCAGCTTTGTAGAAGTCTTTGCGAGGGAGAGTCTAACTTTAAAAGGCTATCTTTGAGTGAAAGTACTAGTAGTTATTTTAAAGGAAAATCCAAATATTTGTTAGATTCCAGGATGTAATTTCCTGAGAGACTCCAGTGGGGTCGTGGCACGTGTGTGTAAGCAGTCGTTTTGTCTACTGTGGCCTGACCCCTAGTGAAGCCTAGAGGCAGTGTGATACTAGTGTTTAACCGTTCTCCTTGAAAGACTGAGAATGAACTTCACTGAGGCTCGTTTTTAACATGAAAGGCAGAACTTTGTGCATGTGTTTTAAGAAATATTTAACATAAGTTCTTTTAAGAAATATTTTTTCTTCTTTTCTCTTTGTATTTAATTAACCTTTACTACAGTGATTATAATTGTTTTAACTGCTGCTTTTAAGGACAATTTCTCCATATCTGAGTTACTTTCCCATGTTTTCAGAAGAAAACTCCTTGAGGAGAATAATGATACCTCACATTTATAGAGCACTTCCTTGTATCAGCCATGTGAGGGTTGTGTGCATATTCTGACTATCCCTTAAAGACCAGGAAACAGCACAGAGATGGGCAGACTGGAGTGGGTTTGCACAGCAGAAAGAGACAGTATTAGAATTCTAACTCGTGCTCCAGAGCCAGTGTTCTTAACCTATGCATTGGGCTTTCTCCCTAAAGAGAGAGAACTTTCTTGCTAGGAAAACAGATATTTAGCAGTTATTGAGGACTTTTATCTGATTCTCCAGATGTATCTGTTTCATTGCAAAAACATCTCATTGATTTAGATTAATGGAATCAATTGTCTACTAAGGTATATATGTATCCTGGCCCCTAGCACAGTGACTGGCTTATGTAGAGGACGTCAGTTAACTCTCTGACTTGAGGCCAACATGAGTTAATGAAAACTAGTTGACCCTTTGACAAGTCATGGAAACGTCGTCTTTCTCATTTGTAAATCATGGTACTTAGATTTAGTGATCTCTGAAGCGTTGTCTGATTTGACATTCTATATTATTTTTTAAATCCTAAAGCTTGGGAGTTCTTAATTTTTTTTTAATGGGAAGTTGCAGGCAGGAATGAAGGTGAGTAGGCAGGCAGACAGGTAGAGGAGGAGGAAGCACTTTATTGAGTTACTCACACTGGTTTTCGCCCCCAGACCCAGGACATGAACCTCGTGTCCGGGCCGAGGTGGCTGATCAAACCTCTGCTCCACCAGGATGCACCCGAGTTATTAAATATTTTTAAAGAAATATTTTGAAGAAATTGAATTGTTGTAAATCGGTTGAAATTGATAAAGTATTTTCTCGTAGGTATGGACTGTTTGAATCCATCCAGAGAAGAACTCGAGTCTCTCTCTTGTTTTGCCCTGAGAGCGTTAGTTCAAGATACTGTGCAGCCAAAAAGATTCCTCAAAATGCTGAGCATCATCAAGAAGTACATTCAAAAGTCTTCTTTCTCAGTTGGGAATAAAACTGCTTCTCGTATGCTCAAAATCTCGAGATGCATACAGTGGAGCTAGAGAATTATTCTGAGAAGTAAGGAGGTGTAGATGGTTTTCTGCGTGAGAGCTGATTTTAAATGTTATGTTTAAATACTTCATGTTAAGATTGTTTAGTCTGAAACTTAACTTTTGAGAAGGTAGCGTCGAAGTCATCAAGGTAACTTGCAGGAAACAGGGTCTTCTCCCTTGAAGGGTGCTGACACTTTCCTGGCATGATTAGTTATGGGAATAGAATGTCGCCATGTATATGATACTTGATTGGTGATTTTCAAAGGATTGACTTGATTATTTATTGCATATATGTGTTAACTACCACAGAAAATACACTAAATATTAAATGTTTGAGAGCCAGAGGGTATCCTGGTATGTATGCTGCTCGCCACCAGCAGCTGCTGTGCAAAGGCCAGGCCGGAAAAGCCTTGTGAGCTGTGTGCGCTGCTGTGATTGCTCAGCTGCCCTGGTGGCTTCAAGACAGTGAAAAAGTGCCCATGTTTAGTAAAACTTCACAGAAAACAGGCAGCAGAGCACATTTGGCCTTTGGCCTGAAGTTTGTGGGCCCTTCCTTGAAGATTAGTTATTATGGGAAATCAGTTTTATCAATAAGCATAATGTCAATTGATAGAGGTTTCTGGTTAATGGAGTATATTTGGCACCTAAGAGGTAATGTCTAATAAATGATGACCAACTTTTAAAGTGCTGTAGCTATTCCAGGCAGAGGTATATTTGAATATAAATTTACGAAGTTTTAAGAGAAATCCAGAGTTCTGTGAAAAACAGAAAACAGAGCCAGAGGGACTATAGATGTTGGCCTGTAGAGTGGTAATTGAACTGGTGTGAAGTTCTTGTGAGAGAGAATTCAGCAAGAGCACTTCGAAATTGCAAAACAGAGAGGCACTTTGAATTAGGAAAAGGAAAGGACTCCAGTTCCCTGAGACTTGGTTCCTAATAGGTGAGCACCCATGAACTGATTGAAAGATAGAGTATTGTTATCCATCATTTTCACTTTCTAGTATTATATTTGGGAGGCATTCCTTTAAGTCAAATTGCTGTCAAAAGTATATATCCTTTAAGTCTTTCTATATATTGCTAGTCTTCTAGGAAAATTGTACCATTTTACATTCCCACCATCAATGTGTGAGAGTCCTTGTCAACACTGAGGACTATTCGTTGTAGTCTTCGCTAGTCTGGTAGCTGGGTTCAAAATTGGCATCTTAATTTAAAGCCAATTTAAATGTAGAATATATACCATATTTGCTGATTAGAAACTATTGCTTTAATGTGACTGACCTTCTTGAGCATAGTAACTGTTAATAACCACTGGGATTAGCATTTATTGGCCTTCGTAAATGTTTATGGAATTAAGCGCAGTGGTTTCCAGTTCATGTCGAGTTAGTCTGTGACAGTGAGGGGACTGTGAAGGGATGCGTTCTGTTACGTAATGTCATGTGACGTGCTGAATGGTGATGTCCAAAGCGGGGCTTTGGCCAACCAGTGGCTTGGGAACTACCGTGTTGGCTGCCCGCTAACGGGGACTCTGCTAGGTGATTTACTCTGCAGCACGTTAGATACTATTGCATGAAAGAGTAGACTGAGCCCCAGGTCACACGGCTGAGCTGGGATTCAAACTTGGCGTGTCTGACTTTCCCCTGCACAGGCGCTCCTTGATGTGCCGGGAACAGAGCAGCTGGCGCTCTCCGTCTGACTATGAGGACGCTGTGGACCACAGTGTACCCAACAGAGGTGCGGACCTGTGGTCAGGACTTGGCACAAATGTGCAGGGAGACTACAGGGCTTCAGGCTTCGCACAAAGGAGAGGCGAAAAGGGGGCAGTGTCCTGCCTAATTTCATCTGTGGTCCCTGTTTATTCGCAGGTGGACGGAGATGACTAGGGGCTGCTCTAGGACAGTGGCACTGTCTGAAGTGCTTAGGAGTGTTGCTGGGTGCTTGTCCTGACCCTTCTGTATGTAGCAAGTGACTCAGTCTGTAATCTTTTTATGCGGTTTCCCTTTTAGGGCTCTTGTGAGGGTTGCATGAGGTGATGTTTGCAAAGCACACATAGGAAGTGTTATTACTAGATGATGGTTATTAGTGTATGTGTGTACTTAAGTATTTTGCTTTGACTGCTTATTTTTATGATTCACGTGCTCATGTTATCTTTTAAAACACTGCTGATAAAGCCAGTGTCTTGTAAAGGAATTTTATTTCTGGTGGGTCACTGGTCAAGAAGTAGTGAATGATAAGTCATAGAATTTTAAGTCCATCATAGAGAAGCCCACTTGTACCCTCTCTGTTTAGAAGATGGGGAGTGAGCAGAAATTCTTGACTTGTCCAGGTTCACTGCAGTTGATGGTGGCAGTGTTACAGTTAGAAACCACATCTTCTAAATCTTAGCAGTTTTAATCCATGCTAGTTGTCTTTATAAAGTTTATAGACATTCTCTCCTGTTGCTGAACTAGAGACCTGTTGGGGAGATAGTATCGTAACCACTCCTTTGATGACTGTGGAATTTTAAGGATTTTTGTTCTGTTTTGTTTTTTGTAAATCAATTTGGTTTTCAAATTTGAGCTGAGAGTTGAGAATTGATGCTTTATGGTAAAATTGAAGCTCTGTAGAGTCGCACAGAGAGTGGCTTATTTGGACAGGGTTCAGACAAATATTTGGAGTATAGTTTTATTTGCTGTGGAGTAAATTTGCTGTTTATTTTCTTCCTTTGTTTTATCCACTAGCTAAGAATGGGATTTTTTTTCCTTTCACACTTTTAAAGAGTTGGGGGAATTGAAACAAAGATGAGTATGTGACAGAGGCATTATGTGGCCTGAAATATTTATTATCTAGTCATTTATGGAAAAAGTTTTCAGTTACCTACATGGGAGTATGAAATTTACTCTGCTACAATAGCATTTGATCTGTTGAAAGAAGATCCATTGTAAATACATAATTTAGATAAATTATTTAGAGAATAATTCTAGCATCATCACCTAAGGCGTTCTTCACAGAAGGGCCTTCACCTTAGCCTGTTCGGACAGGACTCTCCACTCGTGAAAGTGTATGTTTACAGATCATTAACTGTGTGGCTGACACAGTTAAAGCTGGTATGTCTTTCGCTGCCAACTGAAGGCCAAGGAGCTGGAGATAAAGCTTTCTAACAGTTTATGGGCAGTCGTAGATGAGTCCTTTCTGCTTTGTTTTGTAACCACCCAGGTCCCATGTCTGTCCCTGCCACTTTAGAGTTGTGTTAAGTGCATAGAATGAAGTACACATGTAGTTGTTTTTGTTTCTGTTTTACTTCTCAAACTCTTGGGCTCTGTGTTTTGTTTTCCAAAAATCATTTAGGATTTAGTTGTTTCTTGAATGACTTGGCCACTAAAGATGATTTTTAAATGTCTATTGATGCCAAATACAGGTATCCTGAATTTTAACATTTTTTTATCCTTCTAATTACATAAAAGAATAAAGAGAAAGGGTTTCACGAAGCACTTTTCAATACCTGCAAACGGGGCGTGCCCCTGTGACTGTGTGGACCATGTAAAGGCCAAGTGCTGGGTTTATGACTGGGGTCAGGGTGAGAAACCAAAATAAAAACAACTAAATAAAGATGCTCCTTCCTCCCTCCCCCCATACATATTGACTTTACACTATTAATTTTACTGATGAGTGGTAGCTTCTTGACTGTAGATATGAGTAATGAATTATTTTACTAGATTGTGGTAAAGGCCCAAGACAAATAGTTTTTGATATCATTGTAAAAATAAAGACCATGGTTGTGATGAAGAGATATGACCACAGTAAAGGCTCTTCTTCGTGTAGCATCGGGACTGTAGGATGAACATGTGCCTCCAAAATCCTGACCCCCAATGGACGGCATTGGGAAGTGGAGTCTTTGTTAAGTGGTTAGGTCATGAGTCCTCACAAAGGGATTAGGGTGTTTTAAAAGCCATCTTTCGCCCCTTCCGCCATGTGAGGACACAGCGAGAAACCCGCTGTCTGTGAACAGGAAGCGAACCCAGTCAATCTGCCAGTACTTGATCTTGGACTTCCCAGTGTCCCAGACTGTGAGACATACATGTCTGCTGTTGATAAGCCCCCAGTCTATGGCAGTTTTGTTACAGCACAGTTTCTGTTTGTGGTGAACAAGCAGGGACAAGTGCCTGTTAAGAACAGGACATTTAATTGTCCGTAAGCACCATAAAAGCAGGGACTTTTTATTTACTGCTTACTGTCGAGAACCTGTCCAAAGAGCACGTGTTGAATGAAGGGGACAGACTTGACGGTCTGTTGGAGGAAACAGTAAGCACACACTGCAGCGAAGTGTGAGCATTTGTGGGGAGTACAGAGCATGCTCAGCCAGTCTGGTGGAGTCGAAGAAGGCTTCCCGTGGGAACTTAGTTGAGACCAGAAGGGTAAGCGAGGGTTCTCTCCGGTGTGGTTAGGGGAGTGACAGAAAACTTTCAGAAAGAAGGGACAAGCACATAGGAAGATTCGGGGTTTGGAGAGGGGAACGCGTCTTCTCTCCTGCCCTGGAAGAAGTTTTGAGTGCACAGAGCAGACTGGCTGGCGGGACCTGGACAGAGATGGCCGGAGGGGTGAGGAGGCTTTGTAAGGGACACTGGTCTTTATAGCTTGCCCTTTGCTGCAAGATCAGCAGGGAGACCCTGGAGAGTTTTTAATGACATCTTACGAAAAATCCAAACATACAGAAAAGTTAAAGGAATTGTACAGCTAGTATTCATACCCAAGCTACCATTAACTCGAAGTACATTTGCTTTATTATATGTGTCCCACTGCACAATCCCTTTTATGAATTTCAAAGAAAATTGCAGATATCCGTGTACATCTCTACATACTTCAGCGTGCATATCATTAACTCAGATCCCCAGAAGCTTCTTAAGTGGAATGAGGAGATTGTTTCACGGGGCCACTCAGTTGCAGGCTGGGGACTGGATTGGAATGCTGTATGAGTTCAGTGAATGTGGTATGTTTCTGTAGTGAGAAGCAAGCTGGAGGAGGCCATGGGTTAAATGCCAGACAGAAAAAGAAAAAACACGATCTCACAGATGTGATTGAAAAATGTGCATAACCTTGCAAATACGTCAGATAAGGTATCTGGAACTAGATAACAAATGAGATTTTATTTGCAAATTATGTTTTCCTTGGTCTGTTTAAACCTTTTATGAAATAGGCCTATTTTCAAATATCCACATTCACCTTAAAAACAATTCAGATCAGAGTTCTTTTAGGTGTAGAGAAAGTGAAAGCTGCAGAGAATGGTTATCATAATTGATACTTAAGAAATGGGCTTAACATATGTGTCAGATATGACTGTTCAGTTTTCAACCAACTGCAAATTGTTATTAAATTGTTATTAAAGAGACTTGTTAGAAATTTTATTCCCAGATTATGTCTTGATAAGCAAATGCGGCTTCAGATGCCTTGAGCGTCATCTCTGCCGGTGACTTCCCTTTACCTCAGGATAAAGTCTCCTGTTTTCAGCTGGCACAAGACCCTCTTTGTGATCAGGGTTCCCCATCTGGTCTCGCCTTCTGGCTCCCTCTCTTCTCATGTCCTGGATTTCATGCATTCAAATTTGTCCTTTCTGAAGGACACATCTTTGCCTCCAGGCCTCTGTACATGCTTTTCCTGGAACTCTCCCATAGCTCATTAGCACTAAAATATTTGACTGAAGTGCTTCCTTCTCAGCAAAGCCCTTTCTGACTTCAAGCAAAACCAGGATCTTCGCTTAGGACTGACTTCTTGGTTTGTTGCGTATCTTTAGTGTAGTCTTGTCTTGTCTTTTTTTTTTTTTTTTAAGGAAAGGTGCTAACAGGAATGAAGGTGAGTAGGCAGGCTGGAGGGAGGAAAGAGGAGGAAGAAGCATCTTTTTAAAATTTATTTCGTTCTTCACTCTGGTTGCTTCTCCCAGGGCCCAGGAGTATGTGGCCTGCTTCTTTGGAGGTGATTGACCTCACCACTGCTCCATCAGGGAGTTCCTTTAGTGTAGTTTTAATGACCTTATCTTCACATTGTCTTTTTGTTTTTCTCCTCCAATTGTAGAACTCTTAGAGGACAGCAACTTTGGTGCATGGATCTTTACGCTCGCATTGCATGGCTTAGTGTAATGTTTAATGCAGTGATTCTCAGAGTGTGGTCCCTAGATCAGCAGCATCAATAACATGGGGATTTATTAGCAGTGCAGGTCCTTGAGCCTCATCCCACACTGAATGATGCTGGAGGCAAGGCCCAGCTGTGTGTGTTTAAACAAGCTGCCCAGGTGAGCCTGATACATTTTTGAGATTCATTAGTCTAGTGAAATGAACAATGAGCAGCGTTCACTCAGAGTAGTAAACTGGTCTCATGATAAGTGGAGAACCTTCCTACTTGTATTTATTCTTTAGAAAAAGGAATAGGCCTGTTCTAGTAATGGCTGCAGGAACTTAAAATGTGAGCACACGTAGTTAAGACCAGCAGTATTTCCGACGTCATGATCTGGGGCTGAAAATGCAGAGTTTATTGATGTAAACTTTTAAAATTAGAATTCATGTAATTTAAATAGCACTCATAATTAGAGGCAACTTAAGTCATCAGTGATCATTTTAGCTGATGTTAGGATTTTATTATTCTGTTTCTGCTTGACATTATCTTTGAGTATATATTTTAAATTCAGAAACCTTTATATTTAAGTCGCTTGAAGTATTAAAAAAAAGTTGAAAAAAGATTATTTGAATTTTTTGACCATTATTAAAGTATCTTTTCACTTTCTAACATCCAGTGTGGGAATTAAAGAGCTAAGATAAATTCTGAGTCCTGTTCAATGAAGTTTTATCTAATTACTACCCACTCTTATGGATCTATATATACTTTAGAAAATTCCTGTTGTTGATTTAAGCTTTTATCAATCTGAGCACTACATTTTTGTTTCCATTTGTGGGAAGGGGAGAAGGTTATACATATGTATAATATGTTGAATACTTACAAATAATATAGCAAGATTTGTTATGTATTGTGGGATAATCTGTTATCAGTTGGCATCATTTTAGCTTAGAGGACTCCTTCCAGAAAGTAGATTCTTGCTCGTTAAACAGTAGACCCGGACTCCATCTTTTAAATTTTGGTTAAGAAACTTATTTCTTCAAGCAGTTTTAGGTTCAAGCCAAGTGAGTGCAAAGTAGTGCATCTGCTGTCCCCAAACGTGCAGTCCCTTCCGCACTGTTCACTCTGCACAGCTGTGGTCACTTGTTAGAATCAGTGAGAACCTGCGTTGACACACGCCTCTCGCTCAGGTTCAGTGTGCGTGCGGGTTCACGCTTGGTGATGTTCACTGTGCAGACTTGGACAAATCATTATGATGCGTGTGTATCAGCTTGTACCGGCCAGAACGACAGACTTAGTTGCTAGACCACTCAGGAGCACTCACATTCTTTTTCAAAGAAACTTTTTCTAGATCTCTTTACATGGCGATTTAAATTATTTTTATAATATCAATGTTCATGCCTTCTGAGGTGACTAGATACACATTCTTGAAGTTGTTTTATTTTTGGCATGCCCCTCGAGAGCTGTGTTAGGGCCGTGGCCTCTGAAGGACGTAGGCGGCATGCCCCTGGGCTTGAGTCCTGGGTCTGGGGGAAAACAACGAGCCTGAGCAACTGAAATGGAAATAAGATAAAGAAATGCTTCTTCCTCCCCTCTCTTTCTGCCTATTTGCCTTTGTTTCTGTACCTTTCCCTTAAAAAAAAAATTTTTGTTTATAGTTCTTGTATACCTATAAAACCAAAACAAGTTAGAAATTAAATGCATAAAAATTATGGAACTGAGAAAATTCTAATTAGCAGTCAATGTAGCAAATGATGTTTTGCTGAAATTAAATGTCAGTGTCAGTTTTAGTAGTAGCCAGAATATTTGTTTTAGTTTTCACTGCTTCACTGTTATTTCCATCTTAAGTATGAAGTTTCATCCTGGGACTCATCTTAGATATTACTGTTTACAACCCAAGCTGTTACCTTGATATGGGTTATTTTAATAACACTGCAAAAATAGTACTGAGAAAATAAGTACTCATTTGATGACAAGTTCCTTATTGCCTATTGAAGCCTACATTTGTGGCGAAGGAATTGTTGAAAATGATTCATACAAGGTGACAGTCTGCCTGGTATAGTTGACTGCAATGTTGACCCCTCTGGGACACTCTCTTCTGAGTTTGGGTCCCTCTGTGTCCTCTCCTCTGTGCCCCCTTTGCCTCAGTGTGGACTGGAGGCTCACAGACTCCAGTGCAGAGGTGGCCGCTGCAGTTGTGTGGCAGCATTCAGCTGCGATGGGATGGTGATTCGGAAGATCCAAGGTGTGTGTGTGTATGTGGGTGGGTATTTTTTAAAGAACTATCTGTTTGGAGGAAGGAAGCAGGCAGGAGTGCAGACAAGTAGGCAGGCAGGTAGGGAAGGAGAGCAGGAAGAAGCGTCTGTGTCCATCCGTTTAGTTGTTAATGTTGGTTGTTTCCCCGGGGCTGGGCCTCAAATGTCAGTCCTTGAGCTTAACGTGGGTTATGCCATCTAGAGCCAGACTGAACCATCGAGCCACCAGGGCATGCCAGTATGTCTAATTTTTTTAAACTTAACATGAAAATGAAAAAAAAAACAACCCTGTCACAGAGCTTCTGAACCTCCAGGAATAAGTCCTTAAATCCAAGAAACTCCCTTTTCAAATACTATTGACATGATATTGCTAATAAGTCCATGAAACAGTAACATGTAGTATTTAAATTCACATTATTAAAAATCCTCGTCCAAACATCAGGTAGCCAGGCTGGTTTTAAACATTTTTCAATTTAAAGATTTACCAAGTTAAAGATTTATTTCTTTTAATCTTGTTTGTTTTTTGTCTGTTCAACATTCTTTCTATCCTTGTTCCTGCCCTGCTTACTACCACCAGCTCCTACTCCTCCCTCTTGCTACATATTTCTTACGACTGACTTTTGGTGAGGGTACAGTCACGGTTCTCTGGCCTAGGCGCTTTGATGTACTCTCTTCCGTGAAAGGCCTGTGGGTGGGTGCAGGATCCAAACAGCCACTGAAGAGTCTTTGCTTTCAGACTGAAAGCCAATAGAGTGAGTCTCTTGTTCCTTGTTGTTTAATCTGGGATGACATGAAGTTGATCTTCCTGAAAAATAACCACAGAAGAAGTCGCTTGTGATGTGTTGAAATGAGACTTAACCAGAGGAGCAGAGACAGTAGGAGGGAGAATCCTGAAGGTTTAAGTCTGTGCCTTCAACTATGTGGTTGCCTGGTTTTCTTGCATCAGATTACCTTTTTGATTGAAGGTACTTTGTTGGTTTTTCGCTTGGCTCTAGAAAGCATCCTTAGATGATCCATGTTATAATTGAAACCATTTGTCTTTTTACAGGTGAAGATGGAGCTGGAAAAACAAGCTTAATAAGAAAAATTCAGGGAATAGAGGAGTACAAGAAAGGAAGAGGATTGGAGTATTTGTACCTAAATGTCCATGATGAAGACAGGGATGGTGAGTGTCCTGTAACCTGTGTTCTGAAATCTCTCCCAGGTGCAGTGCTGCGCACATTAGTCTGACTTTTCATAGTGACATTTCCTCGGAGTCTGTAGTCATGCCATTAATAAATAGTTATGTTTAGGCATACTTTTATTGACTTGGGTTTGGGATTCATTTAATGATATTTCAAAACATTTTCGGGTATTCCGGTGTTTAGACTAACTTTCTTGCCGTCCTTGGGAAATCTTGATGTTTCAGTTTATTTTCAGTCAGATAGTGAAATAATGGTATGCTGTGATTGTTTTGCTGATTCCCTTTTTACTTCCTCATATTTTGAGATAAAAATGTCACCTGCTTCTGTCGATCACTTCTCATTTTCTATGTTACATCTTGAACATACATGGCTGTCTGCTGATAGGGTGGAAACATGTTATTCAGGCTTTGGTTTGGGATCGAGAACTAAACAGTAGAGGATCCTAATACTCTATTTTGTGGTTAAATCATTTTCAAGAATATTTGTTAGGCCTTTGCTAACTCGGTAGACGTGACCTAAATAGTTGAACATTGTCAAATCCAGTCGACAGCTCCTGTGGAGTTGCCCTGAAATACCAAGTGGCGTTGTTAGTTGGATGATGAATCGACTTAATCCTGTTGCCTTGGTAACCTTCTCTTGTCCGCTGTAGATCAAACAAGATGCAACGTATGGATCCTGGATGGAGACCTGTACCACAAAGGCCTCCTTAAGTTCTCACTGGATGCTGTTTCGCTGAAGGACACGCTGGTTATGGTGGTCATTGATATGTCAAAGCCTTGGACTGCACTGGATTCTTTACAGAAATGGGCGAGTGTTGTTAGAGAACATATCGACAAGTTGAAAATTCCTCCTGAAGAAATGAAAGCAATGGAACACAAGTGTAAGTTGTCTAGAACTATTTACATAGATTTCAGGTCTGAAATACCGTAGCTGTCATAATTGTTAGGAATTTTTGACTGTTAATAAGGTTTCATTAAAGAAGCATAACTTGAGTACTGTTTTTGAAATTTCATTTGAATGCTTTGCTACATTTATATAATAGTTTTAAATTGGAAGCAGAGACATCGTGGTAGACTCTTTTGTAGAGGAACCTTTTCTCCTTTTCCAAAAAGCTGTACGTGTTCCTTTTGGAAAGCAGTTTTTCAGGATTACCTTTTTTTTAAAAAAAATCTTTCTTCACCTGTTCATTTTCAGCAATTTCATTTTTTGATAGGTAGAGCAATCCATAAATATAAAGATGTCATGCAGGTTTTATGATTTACAGAGCATATATTTTTCATGCCTATGTAAATTGGACATTTTAATGAGATTATGAAAATGATATAGGTCATTTCTAACAGACTATAAGCTAGTTGTCACAATTCTTAATTTCACTGAGAACTCTTCAACTGCCAATGTTGTCTTTTGCTTAAGAAAATATAGAGGTGTAATGCTGCTTTTCTTACTGTTAGCTGATAATGTCTTAGGGGGAAATTGACAGCTTACTGACTTTTATATGCAATGAAACAGTAAAAACTTAAGACTCTTCCTTCCTTGACCCCCTGTAAGTTTAAGGTAGTTTTCTAATGAGGATCTGATTCATAATTACTTTGATTAAAAAATTGCTTTTTAGAAAAATAGCATTTTCTAATTTTGTAAGTAATATACATTCCTCGTTTTCTGAAATTAAAATATAATTTATCTTCTTCCCCTGTTCTTTTCTTTTTATTTCTAAACTAGAATCATACTTGTCGTTTTCCTTTTTCTTTCTCAGTGTTTTTCTTTTCTTACAGTATTACATATTTGAAAACGTCATATTTTATGGCTTTGCATGCTATCCCCACATAAGCTGTTTGAATCCTGTCCTGAGGATAATTTATTTCTTCTCTGACACAAGAAAAATATAAACTGGTAAAGCATATATTTAGATCATGACCGAAAAAAGCTACCTACAGAAATAAAACGATTTCTGAACTCTGTATTCAGTTGTTTACTTTGGTTTTCAGTGATTAGAGACTTCCAGGGATATGTGGAGCCAGGGGAAGACTTCCCAGCTTCTCCTCAGAGGAGAAGCGCCCTGTCACAGGAGGATGAGGACGACGGCGCGGTTCTGCCTCTGGGAGCAGATGCGCTCACGCAGAACTTGGGTCTTCCGGTGCTCGTCGTTTGCACAAAGGTTAGTTTCCTTCGTAGAGATTCTGCTACTGATGTCAACCGAGAACGAGCATGTATTTTCATTTTCTAGATTCCTTTGGAGTTGACATGTTAGTGTTCCTAATAATTTCTCTTAGCAAGTAGAAATACTAGTGTAAAATATTCAATGATATCCACTTGTTGGTTTTGTGATCTTAAAAATAGTGTCTTTGAAAAATGTTGTATCACATATACTCTGTGATTGAATTTCATTTTTTTAAATTTCAGTTAGACTTTGTAGTACCATGAATTTAGTAGAAATAATTAGAGGTACCCTAGTGGCTCAGGCGCTAAAAGCTTACAGCTGCGGCATGGACCATGTAAAGCCCTAGGACTCAGGTTAAGGACCTGCAGGCAGGTGAAACACCAAAAAAAACCCAGCTAAATGAATAATATTTTTTCTTCCTTAAATGCTGCTTCTTCCTTTTTTTTTTTTTTTTTTTTTTAAGAAAGAATCACATATAAAATGTAATTTTTTTTTTTTTTCCTAGCTCTTCATTTCAAACTTGGGTCCATGGACTTTACTTGGCTTTAATCTTAGCTGTTTGAGCCATGGGTGCACCCTAATTTAGTTATTTTGATAAACACCTTCCGCCAGAAAGTCTGATAGACTAATCTCCTAATATCTGAAGATTATGTACTTAAAATAGACTTCTAAATACCTCTAGTACTCATTATATAAAGTTGATATGAAATTATCAAGAGCTTTTTATTAAAGATGTTCTGATAGAATTATATTATCAACATTCTTTAGTTCTATCACTGTATTTTATAATACAGTCAAATTCCCTTTAAAAATAATTCATGGTTCAAGTTTATCTTCTTCCCACTTGGTTTTAAGTAGTATGTCTTTGCTATTTTTGTAAGTTGTGCAATAGTTAAGAAAATGACAGAACATATATTAATAACCTTTTTTATTTTTTTAAAAAAGGGAAGGTGCAGGCAGGAGTGAAGGCGAGTAGGCAGGCTGGCAGGAAGAGAGAATCGGAAGAAACATTTATTTGTTTTGTTTAATTGTTCGTCTTGGTTGCCTCCTCTCCCCCCCGTACCTTGGGGTCCTGGACCTGGGTCCCTGGAATGTATGTGGACTATGTCTGGCGGTCTTATTTGTTAGGCCACCAGGATGTGCCATAGTAACCTTTGTGATATCTGAAATTAACTTTTTTAAGGGAGAGGTACAGGCAGGAATGACAGCAGGCAGAGACAGCTGGGAAGAAGCACTTTATTTTATTCGGTTGTTCTTTGTCGTCCCTAACCCCCCACAGGAACGCTAACCCAGGTCTGACCAAACCACTAATTCACCAGGGCAGGCCTGCTAATGTGTTCATTTATAGCTTGTAAAATAGGTACACAGAGTTGAAGGAAGGTATGGAATTTTTTCCTCTTCTCAGTAAAAATGAAGATTTTAAATGTAGCTTAAGTTTTTTTTTTTTTATGAGTGAAGAAAGGAAAGAGAGAGAAGCAGTTTTTTAATTTATTTGGGTATCCACCCAGAGGTGAAAGGATGGACACACACGTGCTCACGCCAGTCCCCCGAGTTGTGAACCTGGCTTCTTAGACTTTCCGTGGTCCACACCCGTGTTGTCTCAGCCGCAGGAGCCACAAGGGCTGGCCCGTTTTCATTTTAAACGCTACAAAAATCAGTAACAAAGTGGTGGGAATAGGATCTGTGATTAAAATCTGTTACTTGCTTTTCAGTCGGCAGTTGTGGTGTACTTAATGATTCATGCCCTTTCTGTGAAACTTTGTAAACTCACACTAGGATCATTTTGTGTGTAGTTTGTTTTAGTTTGGTTTGGTTTGGCACAGAGCTATTTATTGGCAAATATTTCCCTATTTTTGTCTGACAGCTTGTCTCATCCAAAGCGATCTTATAATCTAAAGGGAAAAGTTAAACTTACAGAAACCTGAATCAGTATCAGATTCATAAAAAGCCAGAAGAGATCATCTAACTTCGCTGAGTCTAAGATACAATCCTTTGTATTTAGTTTAAGAGCTTTTAAAATGTTGAGGGGATTGCAAGAGAGTCTCAAACTGGATGAAGAATGATGGTTCAACTCAGTTTAAATCCTCTGGAAGTTGAGATTCAGAGACTAAATTTCTGGCCTTAGGTCTAGATCTTAGTTCAGTTAAAAATGTTACAAATAAACTGCATGCTTCAGCAAAAGTGTCCTAAGTTACCAGTATGATAAACATATGCATATCTTTAATCAGTGAAATCATTGCTCTCAGAGTTCTATAAAATGAAGAAATGTGCTACAGTTTGATTATGTAGGGAGACTGTGATGTATATAACAAAAAATTGCCTATCAGATAATAATAACACCCAACTAGTACTAGATAAAATTAATATTATTACTTCTTTAGCAGTTACACCTCCATTCAGAAACCTTTTAATCAGTTGTTACATTGATTACATAGGTGACATTTCAAAAATAGCCTGTAATCCCCCTTTTTTGTTATTGGGAGTGTCGTGAGAGTAAACACAAGCGCGGGAGAAGACGGGAGAAGAAGTGCAGGTTGGGACGCGTCGTCGGGACACAGGTGGCAGGAAGGAGGGGCCGTGAAGGTGCCGCGTGCTGGCTCTGCGGTGCGGTCCAGCACTAGGCTAGGCTTTACCTTAGCAACTCGTCATGCGGCTTCCCAGTCCAGTGCACGTGTTTGCCCGCCCATTACAGATGTCCCGTGATTCTTTATTCCTGTGTCGCTACAGCTGTGTCTTTGGGGGTCTTACCACCTCGCTGTCACATGGAAGTCAGTGCCTCTTAGAAGAAATAAACAAGGCGCCTCACTAGTCTCATGGCTGCAGCTGAAAGTGACTGGGCGGCGGTGCGGACACTGGCGGTGCAGACACCGTGCACGACACCCCTCAGCCGTTGCGTCAGAGCGGTGGCCCCGGACCTGTTTGAACTGTTTACATCATTACATTTGCTTTTCATTGTTTAAAGCTAATGTTGTATTATCTTGTTTCTTAAATCATTTTAACTCAACAGTGTGATGCAATTAGTGTGTTGGAGAAAGAACACGACTACAGAGATGAACATTTTGATTTTATTCAGTCACATATCCGGAAATTTTGTTTACAGTGTATCCTTTTAATGCTTGAATGGTGCAGTGCGCCTTGCCATTGTTTTTTTTTTAATAAGTAAAGGAATTACACTGATGGACTTTAGAAATTCCATAAACTTTATTTCTACTGCCTTTAGTTGCAAATTTCATTTTAGTTCATAAATTATGTATATGTGAGTATTTTGATATATAAAAGCAAGTGTTGAAATGTAACTTTGATTTGCTATGCTTAAGAAAAAATTCTCTTGTGTGGAAAAGTCTCACGAGTTAGTGCTGGGAAAATTCTCGTTAAAAAGCAGTGTTCATTTGAGGGGGGTGTGGGCAGTGGAGCAGGATCAATATTTAGCTTTGTGTGCTTTCATTTGTAACATGTTTAGTATGTTACCTCCACAAGTAGTCAGAGACAATGGTTCTTCCATGGCTTTGCCCATCTCCGGTTTACTGAATTGGAATTTTCAAGAGTGAGGCTAAAGAACTGTGCTTTTAACAGCTTCCTGGGTGATTTTGATCAAAGGTTAGAAAGCCTCTCATAAGGAATCGTGTCTTATGTAGATTCCCAGGATTAGATGTGCCAAGGGGTAGCATTTACAGCTGAAAGAAAGGGAGCACTGTGAGTGAGTCCCTTTCAGAGTGCACTGTTGACCATTCGTGGCAACCTGAGTGCACTGAAGCGAGCAGTTCTCACCCATCCCTCTGGGACCAGGCATTTGCCAGTTCAACTAAAGCTTTGCATCTGAAAAGAATTTTAGGAGTAGGTGCTAATACTAAGTAACATTCCTATTTGTAATGTCTGCAGGTTTTTTTTTTCCTGTGTATTAATGAGCATTTAGTTTTAGGATCACTTACAAAAAGCTGAATGAGATCACTTACACTGGTGATTTCCCTTCCCTGTTCCTTCAGTGCCTTGTCCTTTCCACAGCCTTTCTCTTCTCATATCACACCATGATTGGGTGGGACTGAGTTAAAGGGCATTTGTCTACATAAGAGTCTTTATAAAGAAAACAAAAAGTAAGACTAACTAAAGTTGTTGTTTATAGCCTTTTTTGTTATTTTTGAAACTGGAAATTTTGAGGGCGGTCTGCTCAAGCATTGACTGATGCTGCATCTGGACCTGGAAGTGCATGTCTTCAGTCAGGAAGACGACTGTCACACACTGAGTTACGTGCCACTAGTAGAGCCAGTTGACTTAAAGAGGATACAAATGTGAAAAGTCAGACTTTAAAGAGTGTGTGTGGGTCAGTAAGTGAGGGCAGTCATTCAAAATTATCTTCATTTTTACATTTTTAATGGTAGTAAATAGACATTTATCAGTGGTGGAAATCTTCACAATCATAAGCTGGAGGAAGATCATTAATGATAAGCTCAAACAGTTGAGCATTTACTCACAATGATGATGATTGTTTCTACCAAGTTAAGTTTTATACTACGTAGTATTTGGCGGTACCATTTTGAGGTTCATAAGCCACTTTTCATTCCCTAGAGAATGAGTAGTCCCATTCAGAATGTAGATCGTTACCAGCATTTCCACTCTGCCAGTCACCCTCACTCGGGACGCACGGCCAGTACTAGAGCGTGCTTCTTAGCAGTGGCCATAGAACTTCTGAAGGCCACTATGTGTCCGTCTCTTGGAGGGACAGTGCCCCTCTCCCACAGACACTGGATCTTCTCATCGACCATATGTTTTGCATAAAAGTCAAAGTTAGGCTCTGCTTTAAGTAATACTCATGTGAGGTTGTCTCATCTCAAGTTCTAGCCGTTACATCTATTTTTGTTCGGAGTATTCCCCAAACCTTCCCTAGTGGTTCATCTTTTCTCATCTGTCAGTCTCCTGAACATCCTTCCGTGGGTTTCCTGAGCTTTGTCTCCAAAGTCCTAGTTCTGAGAGAGTACGGTATGGAAGATACACTGGCTCAAACCATTTTTGTCAAAGAGGCAGGTGGAAGAGTTGTTGATAGTACCGTCATGAAGTTCTGTGAAGTTGAAAACAGTGTCTCTATGTGCTTCAGTAAACAGGTAGCAGCAGTGGCAGTATTTCTGAATTACCTTTACTCTATTGACTTGGTGAAATTGCTGTAAGTTAAATCATTTCGATATTGTTTTTATTTGCAGTTAGCTCAATGTAAGTTTTATGCTTTTGAATTTTTCTGTTTTGTTTTAGAGAGAAAGGAAGGGAGAGGAGGAAGAAGCATTTTAAGAAAGAGGAGGAGGAAGCACTTTGTATTTTTATTTTGGGTGTCCCGCCACCCCTGGGTCCGGAACCCAGTCCTTGGACTTTCCGTGGTATACACACCCGCTGGCTAGTGCCTGAGCCACCAGGGTGGGCCTCCTTTTCAAGTTCTTGAAATTAATTTGAAGATAATATGAATATAGATGTAAATTCTAAGCTGAGAACACAAAATTTATGGTACCTGTTCATGGAATTTGTCCAAAAATTTCCTTAATATTTATTCAGATGGTGCCGCACTTATTTACACTTCAGTAAAAGAAAACAAAAATATGGATTTGGTATATAAATACATTGTTCAAAAGCTGTATGGATTTCCCTATAAGATTCCTGCTGTTGTTGTGGAAAAAGATGCAGTATTTATGTAAGTATACTCTTAAAAACGTGTGCATATGTGTGTGTTATACACACACAATACACGTGCATATATATGTATGTGTATGTATGTATCCATACATGTGCATATCCGTATACATATGTGTGTATGTGTATGTCCATGTATGTGTGTTTGTGTGTGTATATCCATATACACATTTCCCCCCCAGTCTTAAATCTGGGTCCTTGGGCTTTACATGGTCTGCACCTTCATCATTTTAGCTGCCTGAGCCACAGGATGTGCCAGAATATATATTTTTTATAATGCGTTGTTGTTACTGATGGTTGAGTTGTCATTTTTGGTCTTGAGGTGAGATCAATAGATTTGTCCATGATACTTGGTAAGGATCTGTTCCTAGATTTTAAAATTTATAACCTGATCATTGATCTGACCTATGTATCATTATCTTTTAGTATTATAGCTGAACTCTTTATGGGAAACATATATCAGTTTATCCTTTAATTGGTTGTAATAAAAATGAGGATGGACTATTGGGAGGTAATAATAATCACTACCCCCAAAATAAACTTTATTTATTTATTTATTTTTAGGAAAGTTACAGGCAGGAATGAAGGTGAACAGGCAGGCAGACAGAAAGAGAGAGGGGAAAGAAGCATTTATTTATTTTATTGTTCATCTTATTTGTTCTCTTTGGCCCTGGGATGTGAACCTGAGTCCTTGAGATATAGTGGAGTATGCCTGCCGAAGGTGGCGATCTCAACCACTGAGCCACCAGGATATGCCTCTAATAGAATTTATTACATCAGGAATGTTGACAGTCATTTTCAGTAGAAATTAGTTAACCATAATTTAAATATCATAATAGAAAAGCTGATTACTTTTCCATAATTTATCAAATTTAATTTCATAAAAATGTTCCAGTTAGTATGACATGAATGGAATGAAAGAATGCCTATATAAATGCTTAAGAATTTATTGTGTGTGTTTCTTTCCAGTCCATCAGGGTGGGACAATGATAAGAAAATAGGAATATTACATGAAAATTTTCAAACATTAAAAGCCGAAGATAATTTTGAAGACATTATAACTAAACCACCTGTTCGAAAGGTAACAATTTTACTATATAGTCTCAATATTTAGGCTTTTAAGTGAAAGTGGAAGTCTATAACTAAGATTGTAGGTAGAAAGGAAGGGTGTTCTTTTCTATCAAGGGATTTCTGAGTGTTTCTGATGTACAATTCAAAATAACGATTTGCTTTACTAAAAGATAAATTAGCTATTTAATTACTAAATAATTACTTAGCATTTGAATGCATATTTATATTAGCAAATATTAGTGCAGATTCTATATTCTAATGAAAATAAAGGATTGACATGAACGAATATGTAGAGCTTGAATAGATAGAAGCTGGGAAATTTTCAACCTAACGTTTAAACAGTGAGAGCATTATTAGAGTGACTTTATTAGCTTCTACCTGTTGAAGGCTGTCTGGGGTCTTCTTCATAGTCACAGTGTCCACAGCTACTCAGGAGTTTCTTGTTCCCTATATTCAATTTTAGTCACTCTCACGGCTGCTAAATCAGGGTCCAGAAAGTGTCTTCTTTCAGAGAACTGTTTCATGTCGAGCAGTAGGTGGCGCTCTATGCTTAGATACTAAAGCTGCTTCTGCAAAGTTGTATAAAAGTGTTTGCATAAAGTACTTTTTTTTCTTTCAAGGAAAGGTGCGGCAGGAATGAAGGAGAGCAGAGACAGTCAGGAAGAGAGAGGGGGAAGAAGCATTTATTTTATTTAGTTGTTCAACTTGGTTGTTCCCGTCAGTCTGGGATGTGAACCTGGGACCTTAGAATGTGTGTGAACTGTGCCCAACTGCTATTCCACTAGGGAGCTCCCGAGAAATACTTCATGTGACTTCATCGGAATATGTTTCAGGAAAAATTAATTTTGATTTACTTACGATTTAACATATTTAATCATAGTTATTCACATTGAACATCTACCTCCTGTTTGTGGATAATTGAATATAAGAAAAACTTTGAAAAATAAAATATGGACATGGTACTTGGTATAATGTCTATTAAAAGAAATGTACACATCAAATTTTAAAAAGCAACAACTATTCCTCTTTTTTTTTTTTAAAGGAAAGGTGCAGGCAGGAATGAAGGCAAATAGGCAGGAAGAGTGAGGAGGAAGCATTTATCTAGTTGTCACACTGGTTGTTTCCTCCCAGTCCGGGACTTGAACCCGGAGTATGTGGCCTGCACTCCTTTGGAGGTGATTGACTTAACTGCTACTTCACCAGGCCCCTCTTCCCTTTTTGCCAACAAAATTGTGCTCGAAGTTGTCTTTCATTCATTCTGCAAGTATTTATTAAGCGCCAACTCAGACCTGTTTGGTGCAATGGACACCAAGTAGGAAGAAATGCAATAGTAAGTCAGTCCTTGTGCCCCCCCCCCCCTCCCCAAGTGGGGCCAGCCCAGGAGATAGAGCAGGGAGAGGGGAGAGAGAGAGAGGACAAGATCACAAGATCAGACCAAAGCCATGTTAGGAAGCTTAGGGAGTGTCAGGTCAGCGGGGAGAAAGCTGCAGAAGACGAAATGGAAGTGCCTGTGTCCTGAGGGGCCAGAAAGGTGGAGAATTGAGCTCTGAGGAGGTGGGAGTGGTAGGAGATAAAAGACAGGTAAGGGTTGTGGGACCTCATCAGTCAGAACTTTGGATTTCATTCTGAGTGGGATGGAATGTGATCGAGGGACACTTTGAACAGAAGACTGATGTAATTTGACTTAACCTTTTTTAAAAGTATCAGATGGAGTGAAAAACAAACTGCGGCTTCCTTGTACAGAAATAGTAGAAACAGGAGACCTTTGCAACTCCTTTTTCCTAATTATTCAACAGATAGAGGAGCCATTGCGTTCTGATTTCAGGGATACCAGGGAAGTTGCTTCTCACTCAGCTGGGGTATTATTGGCCTTTAGAACACCTGACAGCTGCGCATCGGGTCATCGGGTTTTACAAGCACGGTTGGCATGCCCGTGGCGCCCAGGCTTTGCCAAGCGGCGCGGCTCCTGCTGCTCAGCGCAGTTTTAAGTGCAAACTAAACCCAGCGAAAGTTCCGCTCCTCAGTCACACTAGGCAGACTTCAAGTGTTCAGTAACAGAGGTGGCTGAGAAGTGCCATACTGGCCTTTATAGTCGCAAGAGAGTTGTGGTTTGCTCAGCCATAGGGGCTTGGACAGGGAAGCACACCTTTGTGAATATGGGGTAGGTATTGTTCATATTCTTGAATTTTTCAAAGCTTCTGTAATTCTTATCAATGGTTTGGCATGACATATTAGACTTCTTATTACTCATTTCAGTTTGTGCATGAGAAGGAGATTGTGGCAGAAGACGACCAAGTGTTTCTGATGAAGCTACAGGTAAGAAATCTTACCGAAAACAGACTTAGTCTGCTCAGTTGGACACGCTTCTTGCATCTGTGTAGAAGTAGACACTACATGCTCTGATGTCTAATCTAGAATTCTTTCCTTTTCCAGACCCTTTTATCAAAGCAGCCACCGACGACGGCTGGAAGGCCTGTGGTCAGTATTACAGATTTTTGACAAGATTATTAAAATGCAATGCATATTATTTTAGTTCTTTTTTCTTAATCACATGTATCTCATAAGGTTGTGCTTTGATATAAACTTGAATTTTCAATTGTGGAATTGCAACTTAAAATCCTAATTTTCCAGCTTTGTGGTGCTTGGCTGTAGTGAGCCATGCATCTGCATTTTATTGCTCTCACCACAGCCTTCTGAGGCGGGGATAGTTAGAGCCACATTCAGATGGAGAACTGCAGGCTTTGGAGAACCTTGTGACTTGTCTGTAGCTGATATAGGGTACAATAAATAACAATAATTTTAAAGCTCTAGTTGGCTTTACTGACTGATTCGTGAATTGGGCAGCACCCCATCTAGCAAACTAGAAAGTTGCTCCGAAAAGCTGTACAAAGTGCAGGGTCTTTATAGGCAGAAAGAGAGAAATACAAGAAAAGAGGAGTTATTTCAGGCTTAGGTAAACTACCTATGGGGATTGGAAAAAGGTCTTGGGACAATTCACTCATCTTTCTTGGGGAATGGAAAAGATTGCTTCATTGGTACTGACCGGAAAATTCCATACTGTCCACTCTAGTCTCCATTCCAACAAGGCGTGGGGGTGGGGCTAAGTCTTGGTAGACTTAGCAGAAGTGCCTCTGTTTTGGGCCTGTTGTTTTCTTTAACAGATGCAAGGCCAGGTTAGAACCCAGATCTGACTTCTCAGCTTATACTCATAGCCGTACCTCATTGTTCTGTGGGTCCTTTTCCATTGATGGGAAAGTAAGCACCCTAAAATGTGAGAGGCCGCTGGTATTTTCTGTTAATGAGACATGATTGCTAGATATTTTTGTCAATGGCTTTTGTTGTAAAAGTACCCGTAGATCAGATGGGGGACAACAGCAAAGTAACTTCTTTTTATGATAGTGTGACATTGAAATGTTTAGGTTTTTTAAATCATGGCTTTCCTGTTTTTACTAGGATGCCTCTCCAAGAGTCCCAGGAGGCTCCCCTCGGACGCCCAACAGATCTGTGTCATCCAATGTTGCCAGTGTATCCCCCATCCCTGCTGGGTCAAAAAAAATTGATCCAAACATGAAAGGTACACTTTCTTTCTTTCTTGGAGAAAACAACACATTTTATAGTAGAAAGGTATTTATCTCGGCTCATACCTTTAACCATAACTATTTTCATTTTTGTGCAATAATTTCTAATCTTTGTCTCTGTTGACATAGATTATGAACCATTATTCAGCATAGTCTTAATATATCATAATTTCTATGCTGTACGCTTTATAAAATTTTATGTTATACTTAATAGGTATCCAGTGGTAGGTCATTGAAGAAATTTGCCTTTTGTTTTTAAAGGAAAGGTGCAGGCAGGAGTGAAGGCGAGTAGGCAGGTAGGCGGGAAGAGAGCGGAGGGAAAACATTTATTTATTATGTAGTTCACTTTGGCTGTCTCTCCATATTTATTATTTAGTTCATTTTGGCTGTCTCCCCATATTTATTATTTAATTCACTTTGGCTGTCTCCCCACCGGCCCCAGGTCTCACGAGCCTGGGTCCTTGGGATGTATGTGGACTATTTCCGATGGCCTTATCTGCTAGGCCACTTGGGTGCAACTGAAATTTATTTTTTACTATATGTAGGTTATCAATTAGTATAAGGAAAAATTATATGCATACTAGTTATTTCTGCGGGAATAATTGCCGTAAGTGGGGTCAGTAAATCAGAGTTTGTAAGCCGGCATGGCCTTTAATACTTTTTAAGTGGATTGTTCAGTGTTCCACATCATCAACCTGGAATATTGCCTTTTTGCCACAACTTCAACAGCATTCTGTAAATACTAGTTAAAAAGAACTGCTCCCTTTCCTTTCTGGTTATGTCTCTCTTCTATGCATTGCTGCTGGTATTCTTTGCCCTTTTCTCTTTTAGAGCTTTTATACTGGTTTTTTTATATGGGATTGGTAACTTTTTGTAATACTTTAGGCAAATATTTCATGGTACATTTTGAAGACCCACTTTCAAAAGGATAAAATGCTTTCGACCTTTTCAAATTAACGTTCTAATTTTTTTATTATTACCATACAGTTGTAAGGACTACTCACTTTGTTTTACATGAGTAGACTAGAGGGGAAGTTACCCAGCTGCAAGAGATCAAACTAGACTTGAATTTATAACATACAAGTTTTAAATTTTAAGTTCATTGTTTTCCGTGTGATCACCGTTGATAACAATTTATAGAAAAATTTAATGTTTTGAACGAACGTTTTTTGCTTTTTGTTTCTATTAGCTGGAGCTACAAGTGAAGGTGTCCTGGCAAATTTCTTCAATAGTTTGCTGAGTAAAAAGACTGGCTCTCCGGGAGGCCCCGGTGTTGGTGGCAGTAGCCCTGGAGCTGGGGCTGGAGGTGGGGGCACTGGTTTGCCACCGTCTGCCAAAAAGTCAGGTATAAGTTACCTGGGACTTTTTTTTTTAAGCAACATCACTAAAAGAAAAAACTTACTGAGTTAGGCTTTATCTATCATGAAGTTCATTCATTTGAAGTGTGCTGTTCAATAGTTTTAATCTGTATACAGAGTTGTACAGAGTATCACCACGATCTGATTTTAAAGCATTTTCATCTACCCTCCAAAAGAAACTTGACCCTATTAGCGGTTACTCCTCCCCTTTCTCACAACCCCCTAGTATCAGATAACCACTAATCTGCTCATGTCTTAGGAGTCCCCTATCTGGAGATTTTATGTAAAATGAATCATATATACATTATAGGGCTTCTTAACATAATGTTTTTGAGATTCATCCACACGGTAACATGTATAAAGACTTTCTTTCTCACATACACACATATGTGTTCCATTGTATGGTTACAGGCCACATTTTATTTATGGGTGTGTAGTAACTCTGTACTTAAAAGTTTTTAAGAACTTACAATGCATTTTCCAAAATGTTGCCCCACTTTACATTCCCAAAACCAGGCATGGAGGTCCTGGTTTCTCCACATTTTTTCCATCATTTTGATGAGAGCTATCCTACTGGTTGTAGAATGGATGCTTACTGTGGTTTTGATCTGCATTTCCTTAATGGCGAGTGATGTCAAGAACCTTCCCTTGTGTTTATCGACCTTTTGTGTATCTTCTTTGGAGAAATGTCTGTGTCTTGAGAAAATCTTTATCTGTGAGATTAAATGATAGGTGATAGTTTTACTTCCATTTGGTAACAGACCCCACATTTTTTAATTAAGGATTTTTATATAACATTATAAGGTTAATGAAACTATCGAGAATTTTAGATGAAGTGACAGTGGTGTAAAATGTACTTTAACTTGTATCTAAATCGCTTTTCTTTTCCTTCAACGTAGGCCAGAAGCCTGTCCTATCAGATGTTCATGCGGAGCTAGACAGAATTGCACGAAAGCCAGTTACGGTTTCTCCTACAACACCGACATCTCCTACAGAAGGAGAAGCTTCTTGAAGATACCAAATAAAGCCATTTGTTGAATTTTCTGGTATAATGTAAACTGCCTCTGCCTTTTCCTTCAAAAGTGGAATTAGGAAGCTGGAGTGCTTTTTTCAGATGGACTAAATTTATGGATTTTTTTTTTTTTTTGTGGTTGCCCATTTTTATAAAAGGGAGCTATACAGAAGAAAAACCCATCTGCACTGTATAGGGTTGCTGTTTGCCACTTTGAATAAGGAAGTAATTTTGGATTTAGAAAGATTCCAAAGTCATAGTAGATCTGAAAGATATCCATCTGATCATATTCTTTTGGCTATTGAAAACATATAGGACGGTTTAGGGAAGAGCAGAAAGTAAGATGCTTTGGGCATTTGATTGGCTTGGAAGTCCAAACTTATTTTAGTTAAGACTGTTAAAATCATTAAAAAATTATGCGTTAGTTTCTCCTGGAAAAAGAAAATGATCCAAGTCAGGTATTTCTCACACCAACATAAATACATCACTGCACATGGAATATGTTGAGAAAGCTATCAGATCATATTTGATATAGCAGCCCTTGTCTCAGTTCATAATCTTATAAGTTATCATCAAAATATGATTTAGAGATATTGGCCAAGATTTGTCTCTTTAACTTGAAAGAAAGCACACTGCCTAAATGTGTAAAAGAAAAATGTAGAGGTTCTGAAAATGTAAAGAAGTAACAGTCTTTTGGATCTGTCTCTCTCTATTCCTATATATGTGTGTGTGTGTACATATACACACACACACATATATATAAACATATATATATATATATATGGCTCTGCCTTAATATACCCCTTTTTTGTTTGTGACTTTCAACTGTAATCAGTTAATAAAGTATTTATTCTCTGCATTCAGGTTGAAATAACTTGTTGCATTCTCTTATATTTAAATGTATTTTTCTCAGTAAATAAGCTTTGTTAGTATTTCAAAGTGTTTGACTTCAAGAATTTTAAGCATTCTGCTCTTAGATAAGTGAGTACATGAGAATCACTAGCCTGTAAATTTCCTTAAATGAGTTTAACACATCTTCCCTACAAGCATGTTTCCAAGTGTAGAATCTTATGATAGCATACCTAGTAGATTTAAATGCAGCCTTTTTTCCCCACTGTTTAATGGGAAGAAGCTGTTTTAAAAGCTTCACAAATGGGAAGGTGGTCAAGATGGTGACCTGGTAGGGCGTGTGGGCTCCCCTCTCCACAGAACAGCTAGAAACCACCAACTCCTCAGACACACAGCGTGGGAGCACCGGCCTGGGGGCTGTGGACACAGCAGCAGCCATCACTGCAAGGGTAGGTGAAGATGTCGGTGTTCGGAACTGCATGGCGTGTTCGGGACTCCCAGCCTCGGTATTGGCGGGGGGGCGGGGGTGTGTGTGGCGGGCAGCAGAGGGAGTGAAACTTCTGCAAGAACTGAACCTCCCAGGAGTTGCTCTAAGGGCATTAGGTAGAAACACCCAGTAGGACCAGACAGAGCAGGAGGAGAGTGTCTTGGCACAAAGCAGAAGGACCAGCACCCTAGTGGTCTGAGCAGGAGCCCCCTGGAAGGAAATTGCACAGGGCGCTACTACAACTGGAAGGCAGCTAGGCGAATTCCCTCACCCCCCGCCCACCCTATTGCTCCAGAACTGCAGAAATCCTGTCTCCAGGCCTAAAGGAAGGGTCCGAGAAGGAACGAGTGGATGGAGGTGAAACTGCAAGCCCAACTGCTGATTGTGGGCCAGGACAAGATGGTCGTTACTGTTCAGAGCTGGGACACTGTGGGAGGCTCTGCATCCCCCCAAACAAACTCAACCCTACAGGCTGAACTCTCAGTTTCAACGCAGAATCCACCTAATCATTAACAAATCCAACCAGTAGTGATGCCTCACAACTCAAGAATTCCCAGTGTGCAAACCAAGATACTAGACTTCTCTGGTGCGGGTAGATACCCTAAGCAAGGCCATAACTGCAGGAAAATTAACCCAAAGAAACGATGCCACACAGAAGGAAGACAAATATATAGTTAAAACCCCAGGGAAAAATCTGAGTATGACAGATGTGCAAACTACCTGAGGATGAATTTAGGGCAACAGTGATTAACATCCTCATGGGAATCAAGGAAATAGAGGGAGAAAAAGAACAAAAAAGAAGGAATGAAGCAAGATATCAAGGAAATGAACAGAACTGAATTAAGGAACTCAATAGAGGGACTCGAATAGGATTGATGAAGCCTCCGATGGAATAAGTGAGCTAGAGGACAGGGCAGAGGAATGCACTCAGACAGACCCGCAAAGAATGAAAAGAAATTAGAAAACATTTGCAGCCTATGGGATAACATTAAAAGGAACAACATTTGCATCATAGGGATCCCAGAAGGATAAGATAGAGAAAAGAGAACAGAAACTATTTGAAATAATAGCTGAGAACTTACCTAACGAGGAATGAAGCAAGCTTCCAGACTCAGGAAGCTCAAAGAATTCCTAATAAAAGAAACTCAGACAGGCCATATAGGTACATTGTCATCAAAATGTCAAAAATAAGAGCTAAAGTATCTTAAAAGCTAGAGAAAAGTCACATAGGATGGAGTCCCATATAATTGTTAGCAGATTTGTCAACTGAAACTCATTTGATAAGAGGCCGAAAGAGAATGCTGTGATATATTTAAAGTGCTGAAAGAAAAGGATATTATACCCTGTGAGATTATCATTCAGAACTGAAGGAATGATAAAAAGCTTTCTTGATAAGCAAAAGTCAAAGGAATCCATCACACAACCAACTCTACAAAAAAATACTAAAGGATATTCTAAAGTGTAAAAAAATCCCACTTGAAAACAGTAAGATAGCAAATATTAAAAGTGGGAAGGAGGAGAGGAGAATAAAAATGGATGATTAGAATGAGTGTAAGACTAATCTGTTTTCAAATAAAAATAGGAAATAAACAATTTTTACTACAAACCTCGGGGTAACCTTTAAATACATCTCCAGGGAAAAAGCAGAGAAGACAAAAAGGGAAACTAATCAAAATATAACTCCACCCAACCCACCCAAGAAGAGAAAGGATAGTAATGGATATTAGAACTCCAGTGAGTTGTGAAATACTCATAGACGGAGATGCAATTTCAGTATTCTAAAATGAATATAGCATTGTAAGCAATAGAAATCATAAAACTCATTTAAAGAAAAACTTGGCAAATGCACTGACACAGCCCCTCTTACAAGTGGCAATACCTGTTCTACCTTTTCAGTACTTGCAGGAGCCTTCATAAGAACAATTTGATCTTTTTACTGAAGTTCACTGAAGAGCATATTTACATGTAATCTGTTGAGACATTTCAGATAATTGGAAAAAATGGTCACCACCTTAAATTGTCCTCTTGTTATAAGTTTTAAAATTTAATTTCTAAAGATTATTTTTTCTAACAAAATGTTTATGGTCAATATCTCTACTATCTAGCACACACAATCTTTTCATTAGAACTTTCAAATCTGTGTAGTTTTATGATAGTATTTGTTTCCTAATAGTTGAATATAAATGCTAAAAAATGTATGAGGGTAATGATTTCATTGTGGGAAAACTTAGGATGTTCATGGGCATGGTAAAATTAATTTGTGAAAACATTTTATTTGCTAGAATGCCATCGATGAAACCGTTAGTCCAGAAGCGGTTCTGCAATCATTGTGTAAAGAGCAAACATTCTGAACCAGTAGTTGATGACGTAAGTGAAACCAAAGTTGAGACTGCGTGATAGTAATGTCACTGACGTCTGCTGTGGTTGCATGTCAAGATCAACCCATACTTTTTGTCTGACAATGGAGAGGTACTGGAACTCCTTCAGAATTGAGTTGTTCCTCAATTACCATCATCAATCACTCAGTTACTATAATCGTTCATTTATGTGGGCTTCAGTTTTAACTACTTTAAAACTGCTTTTACCGTGTTTAAATCTTACACCTATATTTGTAACCATTTTTGCAAGGAATTTTATTTTTAAAGTACTTTGTTTTAAGCACTTTTATTAAATGACAAATATAGAAAAGTTATACAAATACAGGTGTATGGTTTGAAATATCACAAAGTGACCACGTAAGACAAGACCAAGAAAGACAACATTACCGGGACCTGGAAACTTCCCTCGTGCTCCCTCAGTCATTATCCCTACCCACCTTGTGTCATAACTTCCAGTCATACATAAGTTTTGCTTATTTTTAAGCCTTATATAAATAGAATCTCAAGTTTATATTGTTTTGGGGGCCTGGCTTCTTTCAACATTAGATCTGTACTCATCCCTCTTTATTAATAAACATTTTTAACTATAAAGTATTAATGTAATGAGGCCATTTTTTTTAAATTTGCTTGCTTCTTTTTTAAAGGAAAGGTGCAGGTAGAAATGAAGGTGAGCAGGCAGGCAGGCAGTGAGAGGAGGAAGAAGCACCTTATTTTTGTTTTTGTTTAGTTGTACATCTTGGTTGTTCTCCCCCACCCGCGGTGCAAACCTGGGTCCTTGGGGTGTGTGGACTGCACTTTTCCTGGAGACAGTGGACCAAACCACTCCTCTAGGCATGGCACCTACGGCCTGTGCACTTGTTTCTCCCTTGGTCCCTGTCACCATTCAGCTTTCCTGAGTCCTTGTGAGTGACACTGCAGAGGACAGTCGCATCCTTCCAGTTCCCGGTGCCCCCGTGGCAGGGCTCCTTTGGCTCACGTGTGGCCTGCTGGTAGAAAGCACGATGGTCTCCCAGTGTCTGTTTCAGCCATCTTTCCCTCGTTTAGTTTCCCGCTGTCTTGCTACCCTCTGTCCCACCTGAAGCCTCCGCCACTGCCCTTGTTCTCCCCATCCTGGGACCAGTCCTGTGGTTGTCCTCCCACCTAGGGGCTGACACGGGAACCCTAGTGGTGCCTCCTCTCTGGCCTCCCTCCCAGTCTCCTTTCCCTGCAGGGCTGCAACTCCATTGCTATGCCCCCTCCCCAACCCCCGTGGCACTCGCTCACTGAACACGTCTCCAGTCATCACCACAGGGGGTCCCCTAACTTTGTTCCATCCTTTTCTTTCTAGCATGTCTCATTATTTTACTCTTTCTGCCTCCCCTTCTTCAAAATTCCAAAGCCCCTTTCTCTTCCCCTCCATCTCTAAACTTTCTTCCTCTTCCCACTCACCCTCCATGCCCCAAGGCAGAGTCCCCATTCTTCTGGGCCACTGTCGCCCTTTGTTTCCATCAGCCCAGTATCTTCTTCCTTCACTCCAGGGCCTGACCACCGCCACCCCTGCTCCAAACCAACAGATCTTTATACCCGTGTTATCCCCGGATCGATGCTCACGCTGGTGCTCCATTCACCTGTCCGGCTTTTATCAATCTCCACCCTGAGCCTCTGCGCCCACCGCTTCCCCATGCGCTCCTTCCCCGCCAGAGTCAGTGAGTCAGCCCTGGGGGTCTTCCCCCTGCGCTCTTTCGATTTCTGTTCAGACTCCCTCCTGGCTTCACATTTTCTGCTTCCACTTCTTTGACTTCTGTTTGTGCTTTTTGTCCACAAAAACTGTCAACTCCCCACTTGTCCACTCTCCCGTTCTTATGTGGACATTCCTGCCTCCTGTCTGTCTCCCTCAGAACATCAACCCCGCACCCACCTTCCCACCCTGTCCCCCGACCTTTTTAGCAATCTCTTTTAGTTACACCTCTCCCTTCTAACCTCACATACAAATTTTGGTTCAATGCTGACACTCCTGAGGGTTAGATTCTCTGTTCTCTGAAGCTGTCACCACCAGGAAATAAATATGGATAAGAAGGGGCAGTGTAAAATTCTATCTGTTTAAAATTATCAGTCCACCTTACTATTGGTATGGTTGGCAGTCAGTTTTAGAGTCTGAACTCAGTGAGTACATCAGTCATTTATCAGCCCAGGGACCCCATCCCCAGGGTCACCACACTGTCCCAGGCGCACTGAGGGATGGACGCATTGAAGGAGCTGTCTTCTCCGGCAGAGAAGGGTGAATTGATAGCTAACATTTGTTTTTAAAATTAAATTAATCATTGATTTAATAAATGGGAAAACACATGAGGGCAGAAAGTGCCACGAGCAGAATCAAAACTACACAAAGAAACGTCTTCAGAGACACAGTGAAGGAGATGAGCGACTCTGGGTCCGGGCAGTGAGTCCCGCACTTTTCAGCAGCGCCTCTCAGGGCCCAACTCTTACCCCAGGGACTCGGGGTTTGTGAAAGTGTTATCTTTCCTGTCAGCTGCTGAAGAGGAGTTGTGCCAGCAGTGACCCCAGTGGAGACAGCACTCCTGACGCCCATTGCTCTGAAGTCTGGCTGCATCGGGCACATCAGGGACAGTGTTGGCTCCACGTTTCCTCCAAATCTTCCTTCAGTTTCTGAATATGCCCACCTAGATTGTAAAGATTAGGCTTGTAGTGGAAATTAAATGACTAAAAACGATTACTTTTTTTTAAACTTCTTTTAAATTGTTTTAGAGGAAGGAAGCAGGCAGGCAGGCAGGAACTGAGGGGAGGAAGAAATGTTTGTTCATTCTGGCTGCTCCCCGCACCCCTCCTCCACCCCCAGCCCTGGCCTTTATGTGGATTATGCTGGAGCCACAGACTTAACGCCTGAGCCACCAGCGTGTGCCAAATTATATTCTTAAAGTGTATATTCCGATTATGAATTTCATTATGTGTCATGAAAGTTAGCAGACCACATAACCACACAAGTATTAAAATTAATTCTGCTCATTAATTTTTGTTGTTGTTAGAGGAAGGGAGAGGAGGAAGAAGCATTCTTAAGGAAGGAAGGAAGAAAAGGAAGTATTTTTTAATAATTTATTGATTTATTTTTTGTTTTTTTGGTTGTTCCACACCATCCCTCACCCTCCCTGCCCCAGCCCCACCCTTGTTGGTCACTAACCTGAAAAGAGTGAACTGATAGCTTGCATTTGTTTTCAAAATTAAATTAATCATAGATTTAAAAAATTGAAAAAATATGATGGCAGAAAGTTTTATGAGTAAAACAAAAAACAAAAAGTTGAGAGAACATATTGATGACATATCACAGATGAAAGGTTAATATTCCTAACATGTGGAGACGAAAGTCAAAGTCCCTATAGAATATAGATAAACAGGCAAAAGGTGAAATGAAAAGTCAGAAAGAATATAAAAGTGACTCTGAAACACGGAAATATGTGCAACTTTCTTCTTGGGAGAAATGCAAATGAAACCTACACTGTTTCTCTTATCAAAAGGAAAAAATGCAAAACTTGATCGCCTCTGTGTTGAAGAGGTAGGTGATGGAGAAGTAGGTGCATTCATTCCCTGCTCCCGGGAGTGTAAAACAGTATAACCTCCAACAAAGGAAATGTGCAGCATTTAAAAAGCTACACATGCAAACTCAGTAATCACATGTCTAGGAACTTACCCTAAAGATACATATCTGACAGTATAAAAATAATATTCACATAGTTATTCATTGCGGCATCACTTAATCCCAGTATATTAGGAATAACTTAAAGCCCTGTACATAGGAAATTAGTGAATAAACCATAGTATAATCACACAAGGGTATATGCTGCAATTACTAAGCAAAACAAAAGAGGCGTGCCCCAGTGGCCTAGTAGATAAGACCTTCTGATGCAGTCCACATACATTCCCAGGACTAATGTTCGAGACCTGGGGGCGGGGAAACAACCAAGATGAACAATGAAATAAAAATAAATGTAAGTACTTCTTCCTCTCTCTTCTTACCTGCTTGCCAACTTACCTTCATTCCTGTCTGTACCTTTCCTTTAAAAAAAGAAGCTGATTTCTATGAACTGGTATGGAGCAGCTTCCAAGATATTGTCTGACTATTCCCACTAAAGAAACGCAACATGAATAACCAGAAACGAACAAAATCTGCCACCTTCAGAGGGTAGTTAGGCAGGAATGAAGTGGAAGAGAAGATTGAATGACATTTCTTTCAACATTTTTACTTCTGGAACCTTTGTTGATGTCTCATAATTTCAAAAACTAATATTTAATCAATGATGAGGGAAAAGCTCCAAGATTGTTTTCTATAATCTTTAATGACACTTGGTATGAGCCAATCTTTGTGCTGGGGTTGCCTGGTGATGCGAGGGGCTCCTTGGAATTCAGATCTCAAATTGGACCCACCCTCTTTCTTCCCCCAGCACTCAGAAGCTTCTGCCTTTCTTCCTGGCATCGCTCACCCAGGTAGTCAAACTCAGTGTCCTAAATTAAAGGTGGATTGGTTATGTGAGCAAGGAGGCTAAGTGGTCTAGTGTCCCCTTCCTCCAAACATTACTTACAAGCTAACTGCCTGCAAGGCGTGCAGAAGCCTAGGACAGACGACAGCAGCAGCATTCCTTTGCCACTGCGGCCCTCTGCTGGTGTAAGTGAAACAGGAAGCTTGAAGATGTGGTTTGCTTCTCTAGTTTTGCTGGGAAGACCTCTGATCCGAACTTTTGCTTCTCTGGTGCCCTTGTCCACTCTAAAGTGTTTGGAAAAGTTGATAAGAAAAACTTGAGACTTTTCCTTTACCTTTCACTGCAGTACGTGTTGTGTTTCTTGTTCTCTAAACACTCCTTTATTTCATTGTCTCCTCTTCACCTTGTCTCCCAACGTTCTAAACTCCATCCTCTTCCATCTACAAGTTGGTCCCTTTTACAGCTGTGTGGTCCTCTCGGTTCTGTATCTCCCACCTGCTTTCTTTTCTCTAATAGGCCAAGTTAAAAAGCATTTACCACGAACTCCATTTGATGCCCTCTGGTGCCGCAGCCTCATTATGTCCTAATAGGAGTTCTCCCTCTTCCCTTTGTTAAGACAAATGATCCGAACTTCTGGGAATCAGGCCAAAGGCTCACTGAGGACCCTTTTGGGGCCACTGTCATCTGAGAGCAGTGACTCCCAAAGAGCAGGTGCAGGACCTACAGCATCAGCTTCAGTGGAACTTATTAGAAATGCAAATTATCTGCCTGAGCTCCACAGAGTCAGAAATTCTGGTTGGGCAAGCCCTCCAGGTGACTCTGAGTCTCACGCAAGTTAGAGAAGGGCTGATGTCGAGCTGGGACTGGCGATCCGTGGCCCCAATTCAGCCCAATGACTGTATAAGATTTTATTGGAACATGACTGCATTATGACATTATTTAGGTATCATTTATAGCTGTTTTCACTCTCCAACAACAGAATTGAGCTGAGTAATTGCGACCGAAACTGCATGACCCTCATAGCCTAAAATATTTATAATCTGACTCTTTACAGAACCAGTTTACTAACCTTTGTACTAAAGCACCAGCTGCCCGATCCTCCTAAGGTTCTTGGTGACCTAGGGAAAGCTAATTTTATATGATTGATTATTTATGATCAAGTTGGGCTCAGAGGCTGTAAAGTTAGATAATAGAAAAGTTAGAAAGTAGAAGACAGAAATGTTGCAAGTGATTTTTTTTTGCTAGAAATGAAAATAATTCCTTTCTGCTAGAGTTCATCACAAAGGCTATATAGCTTTTTGCCAGTTTTGAATCTGACCTAGCAATCTTATTCCAGCTTATTCCCCTTTCACTGACATAAATGCACATATTCTCTATATAGCATGTAAGTGTGTCTGCATGCACACAAACACATACTCCATGCTCTCATGTCCTCCCCTAAACCAGTTTACATCATTTTGACTCTTAATAAGTTAAATAACTTTTGGAGCATGCGCGCTGTACTTGTCTGAGAGTTGCTTTTGAACTTTTGGAAATGACAAGAGTGGATGCCTCCTGCTTCCCCATCTTCGACCTGCTTCAGACCAGAGTTTGAAACCTTGGCACTTGTTCTGATTCTCCCCTTACTCGTGGACAATCTGACTGGTCTCACCTTCCAGAGTTTCTCCTGGAGCCTCATCCGCTGCGCTACTGCTATGGAAACGGCCAGAGTGTAAGTCCCTGTTTCCTCCTCCCTGGGCAGGCAGGCAGGAAAAGAGGAGGAAGAAGCATTTTATTCACTTTCTTTAGCTGTTCATCTTGGGTGTTCCTGGGCCCTGGATTGATGTGGGTGACACCTGGTGAACTAAACCACTAAGCCACCAGAGCCTCCCTCTTTGTATCTCTCTGGCTCCTTGCAAGCAATCCAGTCTACAGGAGACGACTGGAAAATATCCCTAAGGAGGAGTCTGGCTATTCTAGTTACCTGCTCAAAGCCTTTTGGTGGGTCCTCATTATTCCACAGTAAAGAAAGCTTCCAGTTACTTTTTTTTTTTTTTCAGTTTTCTTGCAATAGAAATAGAATTGACATCCAACATTCTGTAAGTTTTAGTTAGATAGCATAATTCTTTCATATCTGTATAGATTACAAAATGATGACCACAGTTCGCTAACACCCCTCACCTTATATAATTGCAAATCATTTTTTCTTGTGAGGAGGACTTTTAAGATGTACTCTCAGAGCAGCTTTCAAATATGCAAAATAGTATTATTGAGTGTTGCCACCAGGCGGTATATTACAGATCCAGGGCTTCTTTATCTTATAATTGGAAGTTTGTGCCTTTTGATCGCCTTCACCCATCGTCCTCCCCCCTCCAGTCCTCTTAGCTGATTTTTAAGACCCTATGAAAGTTGACTCCTGTCTGTCCCTCCTCCCCTGCCTTCCCTGTGCCTGTGTGCCCTCTCTCCTTTCATGTTGTCTCTCTGCCCACAATACCAGGGCCTGTTTCTGCATGTCCTGACAAGATATCTTTAGCCCCCAACTTGAAGCCTGACCACACTCACCCTTTCAGCTGAAAGTCCTTTCTCTCTGCTCTGAATTCCCAACACACTTAATTTGTATCCCTTTTAAATGGCATACCTACTTTCTATGGTGTGAATGTCCTTTCTTAACTTTTCTGTGGTCTCATTGCAGGGCAGCCTCTATGACCCAACTCTGCATGCGCGTTATTGCCTCATTAGTAGGTAATAATGCCCATAAAGGGAAGAGAGACATTTTTTGAGGACCTGCTGAAAAACCCGAATCTTAACTGAACACGCAGCACCAGATTATTTTTGTGTGTCTAAAATCTCAAATTATATCTTCCTTCTGTGGTTTAGGCAGCTAAGACTCCAGCTATGAAAGTCATGGACCCGCACTCAGGGTTAGGGGTGGGATGCCAAAAAAATTATATTTTCCCAAATTATGCCTTCTTGTGAATGTTTGTTGACCTCATTAAAAAGGTAACAATTTATTATAAAGGAGAAAAAGGAATACTCTTCAGCGCTTCAATGAATCTTCCTTCCTTCTATTTGGTGTCTCTTTTTACTCTCAATCAGATTTCTCATTTCACTGTGGCAAGCCTCAGCGGGTGACCAGTCAGTCCTGTTTACTCACTAAGGAGGGTGGCAGCTTTCTGTGTAGACGCTCCTTTCGAAAGGCTTCTGAATGTATGTGTTTGTTCACGAAGCGCTAAAAATCTTTATCGGGGCTTTTACTTTATTAAGAAACATAAACAATGCACATTTTTTTAAAGTGGGAGCCATATATCCAGGGATCCTCACATCAGTTAGGACCAAGAAAATGCCAGCACACCAGATGACTTCTGTATCTGCCATGTTATAAAACAGTGCTCCTTCACATCGGGAGACCTGTGAATAAAGTGTATTCCCAAGAGCGCTCCTGACCACGTTCAGAAACTTTGGGACTGGAATGCTAAGGATTTTTTTTTTTTTTTTTTTTTTTTTGAGAGGAAAGATATAAGCAGGAATGAAGGTGAGGAGGCAGATAGGAAGAGAGAGGAAGAAGGAACAGTTTATTTTTATTTAGTTGTTCACATTGGTTGTTCCCCAGCCCTGGGTCTTGAACCCAGAACCTTGGGATGTATGTGGGGCTTCTCCCAGGTGCACTAGAGAACCGGGCCACTAGGGCGTGACCTAAGAATTTTTATTTTTAATGAATCTCCCAGATGATTCTTATGCCCTCTGAAGTTTGTGAATGATAGACTAAATCCTTATCCTCTTCTAAATTCAAAGAAACAGAGACCCCCAGAAAATGAGCCAAGTGTACCTTCAAACAAGAGGTTGAGTCTGTTCAGCTTCTCTCCTGTCTCAAAGTGTCCTTTTCATAATTATCCCTCAACATTTTATTTAAAGAATGCTCAAACATACAGAAACGTTGAAATAATTGTACAATGAACACACATATACTACACCTTTCACATTACTGCATTGCTTTATTGCAAGTCTATCCTTTTATCCATTTCTCTATCCATCAACCCATCATTTGGGGGGATGAGTTTCAAAGTAAGGGTCCACTGGTGTGGCTTCAGGTGGCTGAAGAGGCTAAGGTGAGACCACGTGAAGCCTAAGTACGTGGGTGGGGGACCCAGAGGGGACAGGACAAATTTCAAAGTAGAATTCAGACATCTATGGTGTCCAATTTGAGATGGTGATGTCTCGAAGAATAACAGGGCAGAGAATTCTTGTGGCCCTTGTGAAAACACAGAGGCCTCATTTTACTGGACAGGATTATTTGCTGCTTGGCCTTGACAGGACATTTAAAATTCACTTAATCAAAAACAGGAGGATAGTTTTTACTGGCTCTAGACAGCCCCCACAGAATAGTGTCTACTTGTCTCTATTCATTTTAATGACAGCTTTTGTTTTGTTACTAGAAGAAAGATCTAGGGCCAGGGAGAAGGGAGAAAAGAAGATAGATGTTCAAGAGGATGGAAGCAGCACCACTCCTCTCTCCCATGGTTTTTGAGGCCCTGAAGGAGAGGTGGGCTAGAGGCTGAGGCTTGCTGGGTGAGAGGTTCGGGACCACGCGGCAGGGTTCAGACAGTTAGATGTGCAGTCAGCTGACCCTCGCTGTTTGATCTGGTATATGATACTCAGTCTCCTGGTCTCAGTTTTCTCATTTGCAACCGGATAGTCACGATAGTACGTGTTCTATTGTTGCGGAGAAAATACGTGTGATCTGTCACCTAATCAACTTCAGTTCTAAAATATTACATTCTTTGATGCCTTTCCTTAAGTTTACTCAAAATTAACATATGTGACTGTGGGAGCTGGTGAACCAGAGACAACGCCATGATTTTGATAAGTGAGCCAAAAAGGAATTGAGAGAGATGCAGATGGACAAAGACTGAGAGTCCTTCCAGACAGCCCACTGCACGGAAAATAAAATTCAGTTTTCCCCCTTGGTCTGCCAGTCTCCTATATTATCTGGCCTCTGCTAACATTCCAACTGCATGGTCTCTCCTCCTTACTTAGCCCAAGCCACACCAGCTTTGGGTTTCAGAACGAGTTTCTCTTGGTCCTTTTCCTTGGTTCTCTTGGGACATTCGCACTTGCTCTTTCTCACCCCAGAGAGTTACCAGGGAGTCAAGCCTGGGGTGGGCGGGGCGACTCGGGGGCGGAGTTAAGTGATAGGCGGGGCGGGGTCGGGGCGGGGCCGGGCCCGGGTGGGCGGAGTCGGCCGGAAGCTGGGGCGGAGGCCCAGGAAGTGAGGTCTCCGAACCCGGACTTGAGTCGGTGAGTTCGCGACCACAGCGCTGAGGCCGTTGCATCTCCGGGGCCTGGGCGATGGAGAACGGAGCCGTCTACAGCCCCACCACGGAGGTGGACCCCGGCCCAGCCAGGGGCGCCGGGAGCGGCCTTGCCGCCTGTTTCAACCTCGGTCGCCTCGTTTGGTACCGGCGCGTCTTCAAACTGCTTCAGCTGGTGAGTCCGCGGCGGCGGTGGCGGCGGCGGCGGGCGGGTCTCTCCGCCCCGGGACGTCGCCCAGACGCGCTGCGGCGCTCGGCGCTGCCGGAGCCGCCCCTCCACACCCCCAGTTCCTTCCTCTCCGCGCGGGGAGCGGGGCGTTCCCCGCTGGCCCCCACTTCCGCCGGGCGAACCCCTCATTCCCGCTTCTCGGCGCCGGTCCCCGCCGGACCAGGGCCAGCGAACCCGCTAGACGGGTCCGCGCGCCGCGTCCGACGAGCCGCGAGCGGCCGCCTGGGGGCCATCGGCTCGCGGCTGCGGCGGCCTCCCCGCCCCGCGACGGTGGCTCTGCGCGCTCGCCCGTGTCTGCATTTGGACGGCAAGCGCCCCTTACCTCCCTCGGGCCCCTGCGGGGTTCTTGGCGCGCGCCCACCGGGCACTGGACTTCCGAGCCTTCCGAGGCGGCGCGCGGGTGCGTGTCCACTTACTCTCCTCCCGGCGGGTCCCCGGGCTGGAGTCGCAGCGACGCGAGTGTGCAGGACAGCGCTGTGGGGGCGTCAGGCAGCGGCACTAGGGCCGGGGATGTTGCCCTTTCCATTTCTTTTGAGTTCGGGTCCCTTTCAGGGCCCTGACACCTATTGGTGAAAACGTCGGTGCATCTTTGAGATTGACGTTTAAAGTTCACTTACAAACATGTTGAGCGCAGGTGTTGGATTTGATCCGTGATGAGCAACATCTGCTTAGACGGTTTACGTCGTGGCTTTTTTTTTTTTTTAAAGTGTTCCAAGTAAAAAGAGCCGGTTGGTTTCTCTTAGGAAGAACTTAGTTCTTCGAACTTAGATAACCAGAACTTATATTCTTAGAACTCAGTTGACCTACTTTCATTGAACGGGAAGAGCACTTAGAAAACTGGCACTACCACTAGCAACCCCACTGATCACATTTGGGAGTAACTGGACAATTCATTGGAGACCAGTGACAGTGTGGCCAATGGAACCCAAGAGGATCTGGCTCTTTCTTTCCAGCTCCTGTTAGCTGGTTCCACACGCAGATCTTCGTTCTTATCGGCCTCAGGGCTCCGGTTTTCCTCTGCTGTAGCTGTTCCTTCCCATCCAGGCGTGCTTCTTTTCTCTTTCTCTTGTCGGTTCTCCCAGGACTTTTGCTTATCAGCTGTCTCTCTGCAGCAGGGCCACACTGCTTCTTCAAGGCTAGAACTCTTCAGAACAAAAGAAACTAATTTATCTGAAGGGTTCTTGATTCTCAAAATCATTATCAGTATTGGGCTGCTGCTATTAAATCTCTTAGTTTCCGTTGCCTTTACTTTTGCTTCCTAATTAGAAATGGCCAAGCTAAATAAAGTTTAATCTCATTACCGTTTCTGGTTATAGTCTCATGCTTTCAGGTTAAACTATAACCAGAAATTTTGGTGATAGACTTTCTACTTGGATGTTGAGAAAGTGGTTGGGGTTGGGGAGAGTGGAGGGAGGATGATTTTGCCTTGAAAAGCTGATTGGAATAGTCCTACTTGTTCTCCATTTTCAGTGAGGAGGAGAGAAGAGAATAAAAATGAATATCTGTTCTTGAAATCCATTTATTTATTTGTAGGGAACTTGGAATGTTTAAGAATGCATTCTTTAATACAGATTGAAACATTTCTTCATTATTGCCTTTCATTTTGACGGTTGTCTTCTTGTTCCACTTTCTTCTATCTTATTTCTCCACTACAGTATATAAGAGGACCTACTCAGCAAGTCCAACGAAGTTATATATGAAATAAATTAAAACGTGCTCTCCAGCCGGGAGCAGCAGGCAAAATCTTTGCTTAACTCGGAATTCTGCCTTTTGTTGTTTTACTTTAGATAACTTATTATTAAAGATTAATTTGAGCCCTTTCTGTGGCTCAGGTGGCTGAGGTGCAGGCTGTGACAGCCTTGGATAGACCGGGTTTGAGACCTGGGGCAGGGGGAAAAATAATTTGAATCGCAGAGTTCCTGTAGGGAAACAACTGTAATGAAGAAACTCAGAACTAGAAGAAAAGGTACTTTAGCCAGGGACCTGCAAGCCCTAGGTTGTTTTACTCACAATGGTATTTTCTGTGTTTGAGTTTATTATTCTGGATATAGAAATTTTATCAGAGTCTCAAACCCCCCCCAAAGAGAAATAAACCTTGCTGAAAAACTTAGAAACTAGACACTGTGTACCTAAGAGATTTTTAGAGGCCTCCGAGGTTGAATTAGATTCCCTCTGAGGTGCTTGTCTCTTTGGAGATTTTCAGTCTCCAGGCTCCGTGGGGTGTGCTGTTACAGAGCTGAATGCCAGTGGGGAAGAGAGTGGAGCCTACCCACAGGGAGGGGTGTTTAGAGATAAAAGAACCCAACTTCCTCTTGGGTTACATTTTATAAAGCTGTGTCTGCCACTCATATATAACCTTAATTTTGTCAGACTTGTCCAAAAAATAAGCTCCATTAATTACTATCTACTCTTCCAGAGCTGAAGAAGTACTCAGCTGAGAATTCAGTGTAAGGAGTTCCTGCAGTTCTAAATGTATGCCGTTTTCTTATTTTATTCTATCTTTAGATTGCTCCTTATGTCCATTTTCTTTTTGGTGAGGTTTATTGTTATTTTTGAGGGAGTTTTTTTTTTAAAGGAGACAATTGACACTTGGCAACCTAGTTCTTTGCTAGGAAGCTGGTGCGGTGATGTGAATATATGAAATATTCTCTCTGCAGCAAGCTGACATTGTGTTCATGACACTAGTTTCTGCCCTGGTGGCTGCTCAGTACTGTGATTATAATGCTTTTCCGGTGAGCAGTTCAAGTTAGAATTCACCAGTGATTTAGAGTGATTTTTTTTTAAAGGAAAGGTGCAGGCAGGAATGACGGCAGTAGTAGGCAAGCAGGCAGGAAAGAGAAGGAGGAAGAAGCACTCCATTTATTTTTCATTTAATTGTTCACTCTGGTTGTTTCCCCCCAGCCCAGGACTCAAACACAGGGGTATGTGGGTATTTGTCACCTGTGTCCTTTGGAGGCGAGTGACCTAACCACTATACCACCAGAGCATGCCCAGTGATTTAAATTTTTAAATTTATAAATAACGTTAGCATGCGCTGGTAGAATATTGGTTAAGTTAACGCCTTCAATCAGTGCAGACCATATGTATCCCACAGTTCCAAGGTCCTAGGTTTGTGTCCCAGAGCCAGCGGGAACGACCAAGATGAACAACTAAATAAATCAGTGCTTCTTCCTCCTCTCTCTATCTCTGCTTGCCTTCATTTCTGCCTGTACTTTTCCTTTAAAAAAATAGTATATATATATATGTAATGTTATTTCGTAAGTGCCAAGAAGCAAATCACTAGAAGCAATTTACCTTATATTGGTGCTGTCTTCATTAGTTAAATGTAAAGATGGATATGTACATGTATTCAATTGCAGTGCTCTATTTTAACCTTGAGGAAGATGCTAATGTCAGCAAATTCTGTCTTAGAAATCTTCGGGAGGGTAAAGGCGGTCCAGCCTAATTTCATGCTGACAAATGTGCTTACTTGAATTTTATACGTTACAAGATTTTTAATAGCAGGTTTATTCATTCACAAATTAATATAACTTTGTAACAGAGCTTTATAATTAATAGCAAACATGAAAATTCTGTTTTTATTAAACATTTTTTTAGGAATAGATTGTTAAAGGCAGGTGATGAAAATTAGTATTAAATATGATTGGTGATTTGAAGGGTGTTAAGAAAAGGTAGTGAAATGGAAGTGGAGAGACATAGAGTAGTCACATTATCTAAATATTTAAATCCCCAGGACTGTAGGATCATCTTATAGTCACTAAGACTTTCCAAATATTTTGACCCTCAGAAATTGGATTTAATGTGTGATTTAACAGCGGAAAGGGAAATATACAAAACTATAGTTGTGATTTCAAAGCACCAGCCTTATAGGGAAAGTCTGCACGAACATGCACAGTGGAAAAGTGAACTTAATAAAGAGTGTTTTGTGTGCAGAGGAAGTCAGGAGCCCTGGGTACTTGTCTGTGCCTGACTGACTGGAAGCACACCCTGTTGGAGATTAATTCCATCCTCTGTGTAAACACGGGGGTGGAAGGCTATGTACACAGTAAGTAAGGGCGCTCCCAACTCTAAAAAAGCTGGATAATTCCCTTAATTACATTTGGGCAAAATTTTGTCATTAGAAGGAGCTGCATCGGGCACACAGTTGTTAGGTACTTAATTTAATGTTCAATAAGCAGTATTTACTAGGATGATTTCATACTATTGAAAGCAAAACTGTTGATGAGAAAGTAATTGAGCCTTTCAACTTAAGACTTACATTCATTATCACTTACACAAGCCAGTGACTTCTTTACCTCTCCTTGATCAACTCTGGCATTTAACACTGGTGACCAGTCACGTCTGGAAATTCCTCCTTCCCTTAACTTTCATATTTATTCTTTTTTAATACATAAAAGTGACGAAAAAAAATCAGCTGAAACCTACGATTACAATAAGCTACTTTTCACCTGTTCTCCCCGCCCTGCCCCGACCCCATCTCTGTTTGGTCAGCATTTTGGAGTATGTTCCCTTGTTGTTTAAGGAGTTTTCCTAAGAAGTGTTAAACTTCCTGGGACTTGTTTGTTGCTAGTTGCTCCTTTTCCTCCTACTCCTGAGTTGTGGTGTCCTTCAGGCCCCACACAGTCGCTGCTTCTCCAGCCTCCTAACCAACCAACCCAGCAGACAGTTCTGTTGTCTTATCTAGAGGTCCATACTCCCACTGTGATCATCACGCCGCACCCAGCTCCTTAGCCTTGTTTCTTGTCACTCTGCATCCAGTTGGGTCAGTTGCCTTTCAGGCTTGCCTTGTCAGTCTTGTCTTCATGAATCTGTTTTTGTTTGTGTTTGTCCGCAGCTTATTAGACAATGTCCTTGTCTGTCTGGATCTATGTTCTTTTGGCTCTGGTTTGCATCCTGCTTTTCTGCTCATCCTTTTTCAGCTCCTCTTAGTCCAGGTGTCTCTGAACACTTTCCTGAGGCTTTTTGAATTTACATGTAATACTGGCCAGTTAGGAGTTAAAAAAAAATTTTTTTTAAGGAGAGGTACAGACAGTGAAGGTGAGTAGTCAGGCAGACAGAGAAAGGAGGAAGAAACATTTTATTTCATTGTTCATGGTGGTTGTTCCCCTGGGTTCTTGGGATGTTTGTGGACCTAACCTTACTGCTAGGCCTTATCTGCCAATATGTTTTGTTTTCTCAGTGTTTCATGTACGTTAATCTTCTCTGCATTGGCATTACATGTTTCTGTACTAGAGCTTTGGATGCATAATATTCAGATGCATTTTACTTTATACTAAGACTGCATGTGCAGTGGAAGATTATAAAGGAAGGTGGTAGCATCAGAGATGGGAAGTCAAGAGAAAATTTCATACCAAATATAGCTGGTAGTGCTAATTTCTTGTCCTTTAACTGGGGATAGGAGGTAGTGAATGTTCAAAATTGTTATTACACTTTTCAGTCTCAGGATGTGCGTGTGAACTCATCTTGTAATACTACTCTGAGGTCAGTAAGAATAATCCCTCTTAGAAGTTTGGAACAGGAGTGCATCTGGCCAGTAGCTTGTTTCGTACTAAGAGACCAGACAAGCCTACTGTATCTGTGCTCCCAGTAAGATTTTCTTACATGGCTGCATGGAGGAGTGTTCTGCTAATCGAGTTGTTCTAGTAAGAATAGTTCAAGCTTGTTCTCAGCTTCACTTACAGAGCTTTTGATTGGTATCTTCTCATAGCAAATTGACTACACACCTGAGATGGGTTAATTTTATTTTGTTTTGTTTTTCATAAATGTCCCATAGATAAACCCTTGACATGGACAAGATTTAACAGAGGCCAGAATAAAACAGATGGGCTGTTAGACATTTAGCATTTTATTATACTCTAGTCATATAAAACTCATCCTGAAATTCCAGTGAGAAGACACTTGGAAAGTACCTTTACTATGACCTGGGACTGTCGTGGTGTGTCCTGTGGTGTAATGATTGGAAGCGCCTCAGCTAACATATGTCTGAAGGAAGTTTCGAGATATGCTGGACTCTGTGTCACTGACTTACAGGATATCTTAACAATAGTGTCTATTTTCATCCTTACATAGATTCTTTTCAGTTGTGGGGACATATGAGTTTGATATTCCCAGCGGTGGGGTGGGGTGGGGGATCCCTTAAAGGCTTGGATACCAATTTAGAGTTGACTTAAACATTTTTTTTTTAAATAATTACAGATTTACAGGAAGTTGCAAAAAAAAAAAAAGTATAGAGTTCCTATGCTCTTGTGTGTGTGTGTGTTTGTGTGTGTGTGTGTTCTGTGGACTGTTATCACACATGGAGCTTCCTGTAATCACCACTACAATCAAGATACAGAACTGTTCCCTCACACTGGATTCCCTCATGCTACCCCTTTGTAGCCATACTTTCTCCCTGGTCACCACTAATTTGTTCTCTAGCTCTTCAATTTTGATTATTTGAAGTATGCTATGTAAATGGAATTATACGGCATAACCTCTTGAGATTTAGTTTCTTTTTCTCTTTGTGTAATTCTCTGGAAGTTCATCTAGGTTGTTGTGTATATCAAGTTTATCACTTTTTATTACTAAGTAGTGTTTCATGGTGTGGGTGTACCAGTTTGTTTAAACCATCAGCGAGCTTCTGGGTTGTTTCCAGCTTGCGGCTAGCATGATAAACTTATTAGGAACATTCACATACCATTTTTGCACAAACATAATTTTAATTTCTCCGGGTCATATGCAGAGTGCAAGACTGCCATTGCTGGGTTGTGCGGTAGTGCATGCTTTGCATGAAGGAAGGAATGAAGGCAAGCAGAGGCAGGCAGGAAGAGAGAGAGAGGGGGAAGAAGCATTTTTATTTATTATATTCAGTAATCTTTAAAGAAACTACTAGTCTGCTTTGTACAATGACTGTACCATTGATTTTTTTTTTTTTTTTTTTTTTAAAGAGAGGAAGGGAGAGGAGGAGGAAGCATTTAAGGAAGGGAGAAAGGCAGAAAGGAAGAGGAAGGACCTTTTTTTCTTAAGGCTCACGTATGATTGACGGGCAGGAAGAGAGAGGAGGCAGAAGCACTTTATTTTAGCTGTTCATCTTGGTTGTCCCCTGGCCCTAGGACATGAACCGGAGTCCTTGGGATGTATGTGGACAGCCGTGACCAAGGGCGGCGGAGCAAGCCACATCTCCACGAGGGCGTGTCAGTTTAATTTGGTTTTCACCCTGGTCTCAGGTCTGGAACCTGGGTCCTTGGGCTTTACATGGTTTGCATGCCAGTCTCAGCCACCCCCAACACACGTTAACTTCTTTTGATGAAAATTATGTTGTGTAGGATAAAATCTTTATTAAATATTCAGTAGTGATTTAATTGCCATTAATTATACACTCTGGTTGCTTCTAGTTACTCTATTGTGTGAGATGGCATTTCCCAATAGGCTTTAACTTAGGTCACAGTCACTTTGATAGTTTTAAACTCAGAAGGAAACTCCCTTGGTTTCCAGAAACCCACACAAACTGCCTATGTGAACTTCCCTTCCCTTTTCCTCCTGTTTCTAAAGGGTTAACCCCAGCAAGCGCTCTGAATCTGACCTTTGGAGAGCCTCTTTTCGGCTTCTGTTTGCAAACCCACACGTTCATTGGTTTTCATGTGAGCACTTAAACAGGCCCAGTTCTTTCCCATCCCTAACTTTCCTTCCCACAGAGCGGAGCGAGCTTACTGCCTCCTTTGAAACAGCTCCTCTTGCCTGTGCCGGCTCTCACAGTGCCTGTGTTCCCTGCATTTCCCAGTAAACAGCACTGTTAGCGAAGCAAAGCGTCCCTGCCCGACTACGCTGAAATGTCTCACTGTCATCACCGCCACCTTCCTTCTGTTCAGTCTTAATGTGTTTCCATGTTTTTAACTGGCCTCTAGTATCACTCAGCACTGGATCACTTTCTCTGCATAGAAACACGTTTTTCTTGGTCCATTTACTTTTTGGACTGCTGTACCTAACTCTTGTTTTGATGTCTCCCCTGGTGCATCTCTCTTAAATCTTGGGGTTCCTCACTGTTCTGCCCACGGCCACCTTCTCATCTGAGGTGATCTCATTCTCTCACTGCTTGATTCCCTCATCTCTGTGTACAGCTCACACCTGTCTCGGGGCTCCAGGCCCATAGATCTGTTTGTCTCCCAGACAGTTCCACTGCCTATTCCATAGACTCCTCACACAGCCTGTTTAAAATGGAATTTACTCTCTTGCTAGCAAGCCGACCTCTTAAGACAAAAATACAGCTAGACACTGCTTTCTGCGGTGAGGCACCAGTATGTTAATATGTTTACAACAGGAATTTATGAAAACCCACCTGCATTTAATAGAATTGATATGTCAGCCAAGGTAGCTATTCTTTGTTTATTATGCAGAACATCTGCTCTACACCTGATGATCACAGACACCTGTGGCTAGTGGACCCGTCCTGAACGTCCCTGTACTCTTGCCTCTGCCCTCAGTTGACCTGTTATTCCCATGCCAGTTCATACTCATTCTGCTTCCTATGGTCAAACTCAGATGGAATGTGAAAGGGAATTGTTTTGATGGAAGCAAAATGGAATGCTTTGGGGGGTGGGGGTGGGTCTCCCCTTTTGGCAGTTGTGAGAGAGCGGAGTATGAACTCGGTGTCTGGAATCATAGCAAAACAGGCATTTAGAAAGTTTCTTCCCTCCTTTGAGTATTAGTTGAAGAAGTGCAGCCAGACTAACTAAAGGAGGGCATTATGCCTCTAGAAAATCTCAAGGAAAAATATTGCAAGGAAAATGGTAGCTATTTTCTAGATTCATCTAGTTAGCATGAAAGTTGGGGATAAAGTTTTCCTCCCGAAATATGGAGGGATCAAAGTAATTCTAGATTACATGATTGTTTCCTATTTGGACACGGTGTTGTTCTGGAAAATATGTAGATCACTATTAAAATAGCATTGTGTGAAGCTGCCCATTCTGCTGACGTTCTAAAACTTTTTATCGTGTAATTTCTATACCTCTCTTTTACAATAAACGAATGACAAAAATCAATAAGATGAATGCTTTGGAAAGACCCAAAAGTAAGTGACAAAAATATCTGCTGTGGAATTGAGAGGCAACTAAAAACTAGTAAAGTGAATCCAACTTTGGACGGATTCGCCCTCTGCTTCTTAAGGGTCTGAGGTCTCATTCCACTTTGAATAACACCAGCTTGAGTGTAACCTTAAATGATGTGGAATTCTAATGGGCAGGCTCATCATACTCTAAAGGCCCACTTTTTCAAAAGATTGCTGAATAGATGAGTCTTTTTGATTTAAGTTACATTGTTTTTACATGGATGGGCCGAGAGGGTATTAAGAAGTCAGAGAATGTGTGATTTCACTCATATGAGGAAAATAAAAGACTAATGAACAAACAAAACTAAACCAAAACAAATGTTTGCACTGTGAGAACAGAAAAGTGTTACCAGAGGTAAGGGGCAGAGGAATGGGGAGATTGACTAAAAGAGGTCAAGTGTATGCAAGTATGGAAACTAGACTTCAGATGGCGAACATAATGTAGTGTGTACAGATTCCTAATGCCCTGTACCGGAAACCTATGTCATAGGATAACCCGCATTCAATCGAAAATGAAAATCAGGCGCTTAGCATGCATGTATTATCTTGTTCTTTTTCTTTTTGTATTCATTCTGTCTGATACCGGCTCCTACTGCATCTTTCTGTGATAAGCTGCTCTTCTCCAATACTCCTGCCCTCCTCACCATCTTTCCCCTGAGTTACTCCCCCAGCTTCCCAAATGGATGGCTGCTCATCCTTTTGCCTCACTTTCAGTCTTTCTCCAGATTGCAGCTAAAACTATAAACTCGGATCACATTGCCCCTGTGCTTGACAACCCTTTGACAGATTCCTCAAGCTCATCAAAGGGGACATTTACCTCTGTTGCCTCTTTTGTCTCATAATTACATTGTTGTACAAACACCCCCTTCTCTCAAACTCAGCTCTTAGCCACATTGACCCAACCTGCTCTGCGAGTTCAGCTGGGAGTGATGGGATGTGTGTGTGCTGGGGATGGAGGGTGCCTCTCTCACCTCTAGGTCTTTACTCCTCCTCTGCCTGGACCTTCTTTCCCCGTCTCTACCACTTCACACTGATCTGCTGTCTTCCAGAGCAGTTTCCTTCAAGGAGCCTTTGCTAGCCTCCAAGTTGATCGCCTCTGTGCACTTTTAAAGCAGCACCTTGTAATCCCCCTGTTCTAACATGTGGCACACAGTAATGAATTATTTGTGTGCTTGTATTCTTGTCAAGGCAACCAGACTAAGTTCTGTGTAAAGGGTATTGATTCTATAATCTTGTTTGCTGCAGTCTCCACTTAATATGAGAGTATTTTCTGAATACTGTAGATTTCTCTGAATAACACTCAGTGAATTGTTTTGTGTCTTTTGCAGCTGCTGTCTCTGCTGGCCTTTATCTGTGAAGAAGTTGTATCGCAATGTACGTTGTGTGGCGGACTTTACTTTTTTGAATTTGTGAGCTGCAGTGCCTTTCTTCTGAGTCTCCTCATGCTGATCGTGTACTGCACCCCGGTTTATGATAGAGTGGACCCGCAGAAAGTGAAGTCATCGGTAAGCTTGAGGAAATATAAGCCCTCTGTTGAGAACATAGCTGTTTTGGAATTGTGTGTAGTTTCATTGTTCATGGCAGTAATACTTTCACAACTCAGTGACATGAGTTTCCCACTCTGCCTCTGTTTTCCCTGCTAAACGGAACGATTGAGGGACACAGTGACGTGAGAAAGAGGGGTAGGCGCTGCCATCAGTTTATAGATACTGGTGGTTTAACCTAATTCATAGTAGATTATTTTTAACTAGGATTTTGCTAGTTTTGATTTCTTGCATTTCAGAACACTTCCTATCAGTTACACGATTATTCGTGTAATGCGTGCCAGTCACTTCCTGCTTCATTTTTCCATTGAGGGAACTTAGGTTCAGGGGGTTGAGTCAGTTATCTAAAGCTACGCAGAGAGTGAAAATAACTGTGATTCGAATCTAGAAAAGTCCTTGTGCTCTGCCTTTGTCTTGTGGCCGAAGCAGACTCCTCCCGGAGCCAGCGCCTAGTAGCCTGAGCTGTTGTCGCGCTGGCACCACTGGCCAGCGGAACCTCTGCGTGCGGACCACGCCAGGACCCATTTGTTAAAGTGCCCATGAAGATAAAGATGCCGATAGCACCACAAGAGTTTTGTTAATTATATTTATAATCTTTGAAGTCTTCCTTTTTACACATAGGTGTGTGATAAGACTTGGACAAGAGGAAAATTCACTAATGTCTGAGCTAGATTTCTAATTTGAATGTATAAATTTATATCTTAAGCACTGGAGATTGAAACCATTTTTTTCATATCTCAATGGCAAATCATTGCCACTATCCATAAAAATATTTTTAGAAATCGTTAGTTTCTCTTTAGTGCTGCATCTGTAGTATTTAAGAATAGTGGTCTTTCTTGCTAAGAAACTATAGTCTAATACTATCCTAGGTAGTATAATAGTCCAACTAAACAAAATGTGAAATATTTATTACATCAAACAAGTCCTTAAAAAAGTTATTTCAGAGTAAATGTTGATTTAAAAATACTGGAAAAAAGAAAGATTAAATCAGTTATTTCACCCTAAAACAGCTTTTCTAAATATTTTTGCTGTATTTCTTCTGAGTCTTTTGTTTCCATTTAGAGTTAATTTTTAAAGCTTAAAATAGTTGTGTTCATAGTGTGTACATGTTTCATTTTCATCTAAAATCACACGGATTTCATGTATGTTTGATTTTAAAACCACTTGTACTGTTTGCTTAACTTAGTTTTACTTAAATTTTAAATATTTTTTCATGTGAGATTTTTTTGTTATAGAGAAACTGTTTTGAGTTTATAGCAGTGACAGTGCTTAGGGAGGCACGATAAGTGTTTTGAAGAGAGACTCTTTCCTCTCCCATGTTCTTACGGGTCTGGTGCTGCCTGGGATAACAGCCAGCATTTCCGGGACATGGACATTTTGTTTGGCGCTGAGCTAAATGCTTCCCTGGATTCACTGCAACTCTTTAGAGTCACCTGTGAAAAATATACTGTTTTTACCTCCATTTTGCAGAGGAAGAAACAGAGGTCCATGGAAGTTCAAAGTCACATTGTTAAGAAGTTGTGTGCCTGGAGGTGGAACTTCTGCAGTCTGCCTCTAGAACCTGTTTTCCTGAACGCTATACTCTTTCAAAAAGATGGTCTTGGTTCAATATGTCTTAAATGTGGCCCAAATATTAGTAAATAGAATTTCATATTTGTAACAGATTTGAAACATTCAAAAGAACATATTAAAAAAAAATGGAGAAAGTACTCAAAAGCTCTTTTAGAAGCAAAGGAAAACCTCATTTTTTTTCTATACATTAAGTGAGCTTGACAGTATAGGAATTTGGTGCTGGATACTTATTAATAATTGCGTTTAGTGGAGATACATTTTAGCAAACTCAAGAAGTATCAGACTTAAAACATTGGAAGAGCTACTATTTTATCTTAGCAGTTTTCCTCTGAAACTGGTATAATGCATGTCCAGCACTGTTCTCAGCTGGCATATGAGAGGGACCCTTTTAAAGTAATTAATACTTGAGAAGTTCTTGGGAACCCATGAGGAACTTCTTCATTGTAAGCTGTTACAGTGAGATACGGAAACTTTCATGCAGTACATGAGTCATCACACAAACTCATTTTGGATTACCCACTTGACACAATTGAAAGCAGTATATTATTTAAGAAAGCTTAAGTGTCTAAAAAACATACTATTGGCATAATTTTATCTAGTTAATGATGGCTGGTTCCTTTGAGTCTCTTTTCCAAAGGACTTTCAAACCATTAAAGTATGCAGAAAGGCTGTTCCAGCAGCATAGAGGACTTTGAAAGGGAAGAAAAATCCCCCTTCCTTCCTCCTTTTTTTTCTGGAAGATGAGATTTGATCAGTCCTTTGACTCTGATAACTATAGCAAGACCTGGAGAAAAAGAGTGTACATACACACATAAGCACATGACCGTTTAGGGAACTGTTTTTATTAAAAGATTATCCTGTGGTGGGATATCTGAACATATCTTGCACAAAGTATGGACAATGTTCCTTTATAGGGCAGCTATAATTGCCAAGGTTTTTAAAAAGAGGTTGAAGTATTTAAGTTTGGGAGATATATATATATATATATATATATATATATATATATGTGTGTGTGTGTGTGTGTGTGTGTGTGTGTGTGTATATATATATGTATATGTGTATATATATATATAAATAAAAATATCTATGTTTTTTTCCTCACTAACGTTTTCAAAAGTGTAAAGCATTGTTTCTATCAGCCTAACCAGACTGCACTCCTTGTGTATTTGTGTGTACCCGCAGGACTTTTATATTACTTTGGGAACAGGGTGCGTGTTTTTGTTGGCTTCCATAATTTTTGTGTCTACACATGACAAGACTTCAGCTGAATATGCTGCAATTGTAAGTACCTTGTATTTTTAATCTTTGCTTGTTTTTGTTTCCTTCGAAATACTGAATTGGAAAGTACTTGACACATGATACGATATGGGAAAATAGCTTGCCTTTAACTTATTTTTTTAGTGTAATTTTGAATAGACGACCCAAAAGCAAATAACTACGAGAACCTTACAAACCTAGAACCTGTCTTTAGAATCTGACTGAGTTTCGTTAACAGACACTCACTCGCTGCATGAGGATCACACCACTGTAATGATGTGGTGGGATCGACTCGACAGTGTATACTGATCCACTTTGCAGTTCGAAGGAGACCCCCGGGCCAGGTGCCGTTGGAGACGTGGTGGGTGCGCAGGAGAAATGCTTTAGAAGTTGGGCCTAATAAAAGGGATAGATGAATAAACTTCAGTCTCTAAAATCCTGAGGCAGGCAGATCGGAGATTCTTTTTTAGACTTTAGAATATTCTGGATTGTAGAAAAGTACTAACTGTTCCTATACCGTATTACACAAAACCTTCAGAAGGCTTGGGGTAGCATCCTGTAGTCCAAATGCTAATATTTCTGAAGCAAAGTATATAAAAATATTCACAGTAAAAAGGATAAAAGCTATAAATAGTTTTGCTTCATGTCAGTTTCAAGCCAAGTAAATCCTATCATGAACCGTGAGTTTTTGTAGCTTTTTGGGTTGCAGAATCGCCAAACAAGGGCCATCGACCCGAGTTGTTGCCAGTATTGTAGGTATGAATGACTAATAACTGGGTAACAAATCCTTTTGCCAGTTAGCTGGTTTTCATTGAATACTTTGTTCATAGCAAAATTGAAGTTGCAATTAATTGACTAATTGAATTGTCACTGACAGATCATTAGAGCTACTTATGATAGAACAACTCAAAGGAGTTCAAAGAAGTGCATGGCTGTAAGGGATCTACTTGTTTATGTGCGCACGTGTTCTTAGCACTTAGACGCATAAAACTCAAAGGAAGAAAATGAAGCTGACCCTTGACTCATTCTAGCATAAGAAATATTTATTCTTACATGAACCAGATGAAAGTTTAATAAAGCTTGATGGTTAATTTCAGTTATATATACACACACACATATGCATATATATTTGTTGCAGAGGAGTATGATAGCAGAGATTAGTAGAATAAATATAAAAATTATTATAAACTTGAAATTGAGGAAAAGTTGAGTTCAAGGAGAGAAAAAATGCATCAAATTCCTAATTACTAAAAAAGAGCCAAGAATGTTTTAATTAGAGATGTGTTAGGTTGTTATAGTATTTAGATTTCCTTGGATATATTTAAGAATGACTGATAGTTTAGAAACTCACTATTTATAAAACTCTGGGAATTACTTTTTGTAGCTGTTTAAATTATGGAAAATGTGTAGATGGAGGTGTGTGATGGAATCCAGTTGTCAAAGGAAAAAAAACTGAGCCACGTGTGAGCCAAAGAGCCAGAGTGCACTTGTCCCCATAGGACATAGAGGCCCTGCCTGGGCTGGAGCGTCACAGACCAGATGACACTCGGTCGGTCTGCTTTTGAAGTATTTCGTAAGATTCCAGGGCTGCCAGTCAAAGAAAGGGCCAGAGGCTGTGAAAGCACAATAGAAACCCAAAGGGGAGGAGAGACCTGGGTGCGGGGGCGAGACTGGTAACTGAATGTAGGTTGGCAGTGTTGGGACAGCCAGGTGAGTGAAGGGATTTGGAGCTGTTCTCTTTACAGTGAAATGGAGAGAATGTATGTTCTTGAGGATGGAGGACTTGCTGGTTGAAGGGCAGGAGATGCTGCAGACTGGAACCAAATGTCAACAGTTATGGAGAAGGGAGTGCGGAGTTGAAAGGGACTGCAACCTTACCGCCACCAGTTTTCTCTTTTTCCTTCATTTCCTGAAGGGCTCTGCTAGTGGAAGAGCTCCGTTTGAGCCATCATCTTCTGTGTTGACAGAATTCTCAGAATGTGTGATCATGTGTTAGAGCCCAATGAGGAAGTGAGCTAAGGAAGGGGAAGTAGGTGGTGGCACCCTGATGCTGTGTCATTACGCAGGGACAATTAGCTGGAAAACATTTTTTAGGTAATTTAACCAACAAGTGTGTTCAAAGGAGAGTTGCCATCTTCACCTAGAGCCATCTGCATCCTCACATCTTTCCTGTGTCTGTGGGTCAGTCTCCCCGTGGCTAACAGTCCTGTATTTCATATCATTTTATCAGGTTTTGTTTTTCTTCTGTTTACTCCGGTTTCATGGATCAGCACCACACACACACACACACACACACACACACACACACGTAAGACAGAACTTTTATGTTTTGTGAGACTCATAGTCATTATTCTGGATTTATTTCTTAGTAACTTCTTTCCATTTTTGGATGGCCTTAAAGTTTTTTTTGTCAGTGAAGCTAAGAATGTGTATAAGATAAAATTGACGAATGTCTTGCTTGCATAAAGCACTCTTACAACCACGTAGGAAATGTGAGATTATATTCCAGAATCCCTCATACCCCCTTTACCCTTTTTTCTTTCTCAGGTGTTTGGCTTTATAGCAAGTTTTATTTTCCTGGCTGACTTTTTCACGATGCTCTATGAAAAACGGAAGGAGTCCCAGCTGAGAAAACCTGAGACCACTAGGACGGAGGCCCTCACAGAGCCCCTTAATGCCTGAAGACTCTAGGGAGCCAGTTTACAGAAGGTAGGGGCTGCCAGGGCCGAGCCCTGGAGAAGTCTTGAGAGCCCGTCTGATGATGAAACCACTTCTTTCGGAGAACAAGGGGAAGGACGGGAGGGCAGTTTCATCAATATCGGACTTTGCTATCAGTCACCACAATTTTGGCTGGAGGGTTATTTGCTTAAAAGTTGTTTGTTTTTGTAACGGTTTAAACCTGTCAAGCAAATGGTTTGTTTTCTTTTTGGAGGGCAGGGCAATGGTTTTTTAAATCACATAGCCTAATTGATGAGAAATTATTCTGTCGTCATTGTTAGGATGAGCTTTCAAATTATACTTTATAGTTGTGTAAATAGCATGATTAAGTTCCTTTAGAAATTATTTCAATTTTAAATTAATTTGCTCAGCTATGAGGTTCTTTTGATTATTAGATAAATTTTAATGTGTATATTTAAGAGATGAATATTTTAAATGTTGGTCTTGGCTTTTTCCTTAAAATATAATACCCAGACTTTATTCTGTCTCACTCAGCCTTAAAATTATTTTGTATCATTTCTGGAGAATTGTTCTTTCTGAGACCTTTTTAATAGGAAATGTGTGGAGAACTGGTTTTCTGTATGGATAGATGCCACATCACAGCTCCATCTTTATGTTGTACTTTGGTTGTTGTTGACACCAAGCAAAAAAAGTCCAAAACAATTTTTATATAACACATAAAAAAGTGGAAGGAACGTCTATCACTCCTAAGGACCAAAGATAAAGATACCCTTTTTGTGCAATGCAATGAAAGTGATTATATGTGACCACTTTACCAAGCACCTGAAGTGATGAGTTCATACTCTGAATTAGAAAATGACTGGTTTACCTGTGGATGTATGATTATTTCTACTGAAATTAATACAGCTCTGCAAGCCCTCTTTCAGTGTTTCTTTCTTTTTTTTTTTTTTGCTTTTTGAGCCAATATTCTTTTAAAACATCCATCTTCTGATTTTTTCATCCAGAGACACTCCCTGAATCTCTTGTTGCCGTATGAGACTGGACCGTAGGCTGGTTCATCGTCCGACAGAGCTGGGCCCCCGGCTCTTTCCTGCTGGCAGTTGTCTTCAGGGGTCCACAATCTTGATCCTTTTTAACTGCATGGAGTGTGTAGCAGGGTCGTTAACATTCTTATTCAATGAGGCATTGCTCTAGTGTTTCTTTGGAGGAGCCCTTCTGAAGGGGGGAGCATGTCTTAGAGAAGCCTGCCAGGTTAGTATTTTTGGAGTACAGAGGTAGTCAGATCATTCTCGAGGTGCTTCATAACCAGCTGTGATCATGTAGAAGAGTCGTCACTGCTGGCAGACTGTCTTAAGACACACCAGACGGACAGGGCAGTTTCTGATCAAGTTTTGAACCGACTGGACCTTTCTCGTGTTCCTCCTAGACTTCACCTAAAGACTAGTGTTCAGGTGACGTGTGAATGAGTCAGTTCTTTACTTTGGTGGAGGCCTCCCGGGCTCAGATTTCTCTCCAAAACTGTGGGCTGTTTCCAGTGCGACAGTTCAATGTCCCCCCATACTGTTTTAATATCTTTCTCTGCCGTTTGTGTGTCGTAGGTCAGTTTCAGCTGCATGAATGTGGCTAATGTGGTTCTCAGAAATCAGTCACGATCAGACGCAGCTTCTGCTTTTACTGACTGGGGACCCTGTGTCGTGTCACTGGTGATGTCGCCACTGCCTACTTGGGCATCATGAAACCCATCATGGATTTCATTTTTTCTGGGTGAGGCATCTAAGAGAGGAGAAATAGCTCAGGCCTTGAGTTCAAGAAATAGAGACTAGTTCCAAGATAACCATTTGCCGTAGGTTTTCACATCAAGCGGCACTATGTCCAGAGCCTGTCAGAATTCAAAGAGCCGTCTGAGCAACCTCGGGGTCCCCACCCCTATGCTGGGCTCAGTTGAGTTCGACAGCATGTCTTCAGTTGACTTCATGTGGACACATTGGCATTGGGCTTAAACTCTGAGCTTTGCTCCCATTTACTTTATTGGCGCAGAAGTAGGCCTTTCAGCCTCTTACTCTTTCCTTTATGAAAGCTCATATGTAAACTGGTATTTTTGGCCACCCTCGAATCTTTCTTTACATTGTTTTTAGGGGACGCAGACCTGATGAGCCTCCTTTTTCCACTGTAGAGGAACTAGGAGTAAAAAGGCCACTGTGGTAGCTAAAAAGTTCAAGAACTCAGTATGAAAACCACTGCTATGTACAGAAAAGAACAAAGTAATTCACTCAAATTTGAAATCATTTTTTATTAACAGCTAGGATAAATTCATTACATTTTATGCAAATAAACGGTTCCGAATGGTTCTAAAATTTTTAAGTGAGATGAACTTGTAGTACAGACATTTTATCATTGTTATACTTAAATTATGTCTGCTTGGGGGCTGGGAAATGTATTTTTTCATTGTTTATAGCCAATCATTTTTGTATTAATTAAAATCCTGTGGGCCTTTTTAAAAATCTCTTTCAATGTCAAATTTTATAGTCTTTTTAAATAAATCCATTTATTAAAGTGTTCACACTTTGGTAGTTGTTTGTTACAGAAGCATGGTGTGTAGATGAAAGCGCTCTCCTGAGGTCTAGGAGCTGCCGGCAGCCTTGCTGAGCGACTGTCTGATCCTGGGCTGCGGATCTGCCAGCCATCCGTCTGCACGGGGGAAAGACAGAAGTCCGTTCCTGACCATGGGCTGTCTTTCTCGCTGGAAAGCTGGAATATGCATTCAGGCAACATTTTTAGGGAGCCACGTGTGAATAGTTACAAAGGAATGTTGTGGACTAAGCGCTTTCAAGAAGCAAACTTGGACTCTGCGTCACATTTCTTCACATTTCTTTCCGTGGCTGGCAATACTGAAAACAAAACAGGCACATTTTCTTTGGAACTTCTCTGCAGTTGGGAGAGTGTGGAGAAGAACTAGGGTGGTTCTGGTGAGGTTACAACTATTTCTGTAGTTTGCAGAATTCCTGCCTCCAGCCTGTGTGAGAACAACAAGGTCTTCAGAGCGTCAGGAACGCATGGGCATCTGTGCATTCTTTAGGGGTTTGTGTTGTGTTTTGATAAAGAGAATTGTATTAGTGTGCAGTCAGCTACAAGGGGCAGAAGCCTAATTAAATGGGTCTTAAGCAGTAAGGAAAATTTACTTCACAAGGAGTCTGGGTAAGTTCAGCGACTCTGGTATGATCAGGGAGCCAGCTTCTTTTCATGTTGCTCTGCGCAGCCATCTTGCTGGCAGGTTTTTATCTTCAGGACTGACAGGTGAGCGAGACAGCTACACCATCCGCTGGCACAGCAGTGTTAAGGCCAGAGAAAAGGGATTGCTGATTCTTCTGTGTCTCTAAGGTGTTCTGTTTTCACAGAAGGGCCTTGGTGACCTTCTGCTTGTCTTACTAGAAGACATTAAATGCCCATTTCTAAATCCCTTAATGGAGTGCCCCGGGGATTAGTGGGTAAGCCCACTAGTTCAGGTAGGCACCATCCACATATCCCAGGGACCCAGGTTTGCGTCCCAGAGTCGAGGGGAACAACCATGGTGAACAGCTAAATAATGAATAAATGCTTCTTCCCTGCCTGCCTGCCTGCTTACCTGCATTCCTGCCTGCGCCTTTCCTTTAAAAATCAATCAACCACTTACTGGCATGGAGAACGGAATCACTGTACTTGATTTAAAGTAATTAAGATTCTGTTCTTTAGACTGTGACTGTCCTTTGAAGCATAGTAACATTGGCTCTTCAGCGAGGGAAAGGCTGTGGGGTTGGACTCAACAGTGTCTGCCACAAGCGTGTTAAGGATTCTGCCTTAGCTAGTGGAAATAAAATCCCCGGTTTAAGAAATTTTGTAGGCCAAACGATCCAAAGTCAGCTTAAAATAGAAAAGCTTTTTAAAATGTTTTTAAAGAGAGGAAGGAAGGGAGAGGAGGAAGAAACTTTTAAGATCGGAAGAAAGGAAGAGGAGGCAAAAGTGCTTTTGTTTATTTTTGGTTGTGTCACACACACATCCACCGCCCACTGCCCAAGTCCTTGGCTGTAGTGGTCCACACAATGGCCACTGACTTAGCGCCTGAGCCACCAGGGCCGGCAGAAAGAACATTTTATTTTTTAGACTACGTTATAATACCTCAAGTAATATGTAGCATAGAAACTTAGTTTAATAAAAGGTGGGATGTCTTGTTCTTCCCCTGAAATCTTTAATTTGGCTATTTTTATTTTTACTATTTGAAATAGGTGACTCACTGGAAGAACAGAAAACATCTGTTCTAGACACCACCAGTTTTAGTAGATTGTAACATCTGCCCCATTTACTTTAAGAGCCCTTGTTCTTAAAAAGAAAATGAAGTACCTTTTAAGTACCACCAACTCGAAACTCTAACTTTGTAGTTATTTTCTGGAGTGAGTGTGTGTGTGTGAGAGATGAATCTTTTCATAGCTTGCTTTTCTTAAGAAGCAAAGGTCCTTTAAAGTTCGAGATCATCTACTTTCTAAAATGTTTAAAGACTGTGTTGTGTATTTAGTAGTAGAGTCTACCTCGATTTGTGTGTGTGGGTATCTCATACCATCTGATGTACCTCAGACGCGCTGATTCGTCAGGAAGTGACTGCGCTCCTCAGTGGTGACCGTGCTCCCCGTCATTTCCCAGGTGGGTGCGCGTGCATGTCTGGGGCTGCTTTCGTGGACTGTTACTCTGCACCTGTAGTGATAGTGTGGTCTTGATAAAGTCTGGATTCTCAAAGGCAGGTTCAAATTGTTTTGTCCTGTTCTAGGCACTTTTTACTATACATTTTGAAGTTGGTTTTGCTAACTTCCATAAAAACCCTTATTGTCGTATTTTTTCTTGGAATTGCATTGAATGTGTAGATTAATTTGGGGAAAAATGATTTGTGATTGAGCTTCACAGCCATGAACATTGGTCTCTCCACTGATTTAGGTTTTTTTTATCTAATTGTTTTTCACTAACTTGATCTTCATAAAGGTCTTAACATCTTTTGTTAGATTTATCCTAGATACTTAATTTTTGTCGCTACCCAGAGTGGTGTCTTTATTTAAAAGCCACACATTCCAATTAGAATAGAGCAGGAGATATTGACTTATATTGAGCTTGTGTTCAGTGATGTCACCGACATCTTTTGTTACCTGTAGCGGCGTGTGGATTCTTGTAGGGCATCCCCCAGGTGTCATGGATATATATGTTCCTGTGTGGTCGAACTTGTTCTGTTCCCAGTGTTTCCTCTACACACAGGCTTACATTCAGGTTAGTCCTTTTCCAGTAGTTTTGGCAGGTGATGTTATGTGCTTCGCTGGGTGGAGCAGCTGGAAGAGACAGGAAGACGCATCTTTATTTTATTTTATTTAGTTGTTCACATTGGTTGTCCCCTGACCTCCAGGACTTGAACCCAGCGGTACGTGGGCTGCTCCCTCGGAGGCAACTGACCCAACCGCTGATCCGGCAGGGAGCGCCCGCAACGCACCCTTACTTCCCGCTTCTTGTGCTGGCAGTGTGCTCCCTCCCACTGGAGTGTCCTTGCCATCCACTCATCTTTTTCTAAAACTGTTATTTTAGAGGCTGTGTAATGATGACTTTATACTTTGTAATTCCTGCCACTTTTATTAGCTCAACGTCTCCAGCAACACTCTTGCTGTTTCGCGTGCATATCTGACATTCTAAAACGTATGGTTCTAAATCCCAACAAAAACAGCAGGACCTGGGACTGTGAGGGGGAGGGAAGAATAGGGAGCAGGGAGCAAGTGGTGGCAACAGACACGGACCTGGTGTTGGGTGTGGTTGAAATACACAGACCAGTTGTAATTTCAGTTTCCTAAAATGAATATAGCATTTGAACAAAAGCAATCATAGATATTACAATTAACCCCCCTAACATATGGTTAGTACTCCTGTGTATCTCCTGAATGGTACTGAGACCTTAGAATTAATGCCTATCAGTTCTTCCCACTTATTGTTGCTATTATTTGGTAGTTTAAGTGTATCTTGTTTTAATACTACCCTCAAGTTAGCTATTGCAGGAATATCTCAGATAGAATGGGTTTGGTTCCAGAATGCTCCAATGAAGTGGATGTCCTATTAAAATCACACAAGTTTTTCATTTTCCCAGTGCCTTATAAAACCTTGCTCTTAAAAACAGCTAAGCCTGATGTAGAATTCTAGATTGGTAGCTATATTTCCTCATTACTTCAAACATGGTATTCCATTGTCATCAGCCTCTAACATTGCAAATAAATAGCCTCCATCATGATAACTTTGGTCTTTGAAGATTTTATCTTTGTGTTTCATATTGCATTTCATTGGAAGATGCCTCTGTAGATTTATTTTCATTTAACTTGCAAGGGATGTAGAATGTTTCTTTAGTCTGAAGTATGATGCTTTTCATTTCTGGAAAATTCTCATTTGTCTTTCACTTTGCAGTTGGCTGGCCTTATTCTTCCTTTGATCTCATTCTGTCCTCCATGACATTTAACCTCGTGATTGTTGTCTGCTTCTCTGGCTCTCCTCTGCATTTTGGATGGTGGCCTCCAAGACTAATGTTTCCTTAAGCTGTGTTTAGCCCGACCATTGCATTTTAACTCTGATTTGCTATTTAGCAGGTACATTGGGTTTCTAACTTCATTTGCTGCCTTCTCTTCCAGATGATTCTGTTAGGGACTTAAGTTCTGTCAGGGCCAATCTCCCATCACACTGGTTTCCTTTTGCCACTTGGGAGTATGAGCTTGCTTTCTAGGCTCAGCCTTTTTATTTGCTCCTCGGGTTCTAAGACAAACACTTGTGCAGTTGGCCAAATTTCTGGGGAGCTTGCCCGTCTCCCATTACCCTCCGTTTCTCTTCTGTATCTGGCTAATTTAACATCTACAGAAGGTTGGCTCTGCCAGGAGCCCGCTGGAACCTGCTGTTGGCTCTGGACGAGCTGATGGCAGCCCTGCTCCTCCTGCTGGGTCCTGTCAAGTCTGCTTTAATCTACATCCTGCGCTGGCGACAGAGAAGTCTGCGCTGGTAAAGCCAGCCTCTATGGAGTCAGTGTAGATGGAGACGCTGAGGTTTCAATTCCCTAGTGACTCCTGGATCTGTGCCACAAGTGACGGCGCTTACTCAGTGCCCCCCAAACTCACTGACACAACGAAACTCTTCCTTAGCTCTGGGGTCCGCGGGTCCTGGCTTAGCCCGCTGGCTTCTCGGGCCTTGGCAGCGCTCACTCACAGCCTGGGGATTGGCTTGCTGTGACTAGAAGCCCGTGCCTCTGAGTCCTATCACTCTCCACGGGGATGCCGGTCGTCCTTCATGTCTCATGTCTTCAGCGAGGGGATGGGAGGGGTGCTATGCTCAGAGCGTTGGCCTCTGAGGGTGTTCCCCATACCACTGTCTTCACTCTTGGCAGCGACGGAGGCAAGAGGGCTAAGGCCCAGACAGAGGGCAAATCTCTTTAGGCCCCTGTTGTGCCATGTTTGCTGGTATTCCCTAACCCAGCGTCAAAGAGGAAGGTACATAGTTCCTGGGCAAAGGGTGCGGGAAAGAGGGGTGCAGAGTGGGGCATCCATTCACCGATCTCTTCCTGGAGCACCTGCCCAGTAGTGAAGCGTGCCCCGCCCGCAAGGCACCCCAGAAAAGAGTGTTTTCACTCAAGTGTGAGTCAGCCAGGAGAACATTCACCCAAACAGAAAGTTCTCTTGGTCATCTGACAAGTTTTTGTGGCGCTCTGACTCACCCGGCCCCGGGGTCCGGAGGACTTTCTTTTTCACTCTGCCCCTAGGCCAGGCCACCTGCTTCCTTTTCTTTTACAGGAAAGGTGCTGTCTGGAATGGGAACAGCAGAGATGGCAGAAGGAGAGAGGAGGAAGCACTTTATTCATTTTATTTAATTGTTCACACTGGTGGTTCCAACCCTGGCCCTGACCCAGGTCCTCGGGATGGACACTGGATGCGTCTGGGGGACTTACCACCGGGGCGCGCCTTTGCATTTCCTTGGGCCACTTCCGCCAGTGGATGAGGGGTGCGCTGCTCAGACCTGACAGTTGCGGGTGCCCCCTTCACCAGTGTCTCATCCTTGAGACTCAGTGTCGCTGCCACACATTTCCAGCTCGTCCGGCGAATGGAGTTGAGCCTCTGCGCCAGGGGTGAGGCCAGGGTGTGTGATGAGTGGCCAGCGCCGTGCTCGCTGGCTCAGCGCCGTGGGACTGCCCTTGGAGAAGCTGTGGGAACTGCCTCACGACGGTGAGGGGGTCCCTGGAGAGGGTGGGCGAACAGAGCCACGGCGCTGGGTGCCTTGGCCAATCTTAGCCCGCACACTCTTGCTGGTGGCACCTGTGGGTGCTGGAGGGGCCTGGGGTGGTGCCCCGGGACAGTGCCGAGAGGACGGCTAAGAGGGGCCTCTGGAGGCCTTGGAGCACAGCTCCCCGGGGACGCTGGACAGTGGCTGGGAGAAGAGGTGAAGTGCTGGTGACGGGTATGTGCACCGTACCCCGGGAAGTGCGTACAGCTGCACAGAGGACACACAGCCCCTTCCATCCAGTTGTTACCACCGCGGTGGCAGAGAGCCACCATCACACTGCTGTGCTGAAGGCAAAGATGAGGTGACAGGGTGAGTCCCAGGTCATCTGGGGCGAGAAATGGAGAGGGGTGTCGAGTTACTTGTGGGTTCTTGCCTTGATTCTAGCCTCATGCTCACTGCTCATGAAAACAGGAAGGAGGCCGTGCAAGGGCAGTGATCAGAGTGGACGAGTGCCATGGGCCGGGTGTAATCCAAAGCCTGGACCGGGTCCCACTGGCTTTCCGCAGGCCGCTCCGCTGGCCACCAGGGGGCAGGCGCTCCCTCGGCCCCGGGCCTGGCTTCCCACCTGAACCTTTGGGTTTTGTTTTGCAAAAAGGAAGGAAGGAAGCTGTGCCCAGCTGGGAGGAGATGCAGCTGTTGGTAGGGGACCCGGGGGCTCCCCGGGGAGGGCTGGCACCCCGCGTGCTGCCTGAGTTTCAGGAGGAAGCAGCTGCCAGCCAGCGAAGCCTTGGTGCCTGGTGGCCTTAGCGTGACTTGCTGCCCCGCAGGGTCTCCATCGGGCCCAGGGGCTGACTTAGAGGCCGCCTGCCCGGATCCCGCTCAGCTTTTGTTTGGCCTAAGATGTATCATTAAAGTTTACTTGAAAGTATTTTAACATTGGGAAATGTGTAGCTTAGATATGCAGATTTCGGCTTCACCCTGTCACTTGGAGTGTCCCGCAGAGGTTGTGCCCCCGCCCCATGCACCTCCTCCTCTGGGGAATGAGGTTTTTATAGCTTGGGTCAGATCAGCATTGAGAGTGACCATTCTCTTTATTCAGAAATGAACCAAGCAGTACACATCAGAGAACTGTCCTTTTTCATACACCCCAAATGTGGAGTTAATTATGGCCTTTTTTCTGTGCGTGCAAACTAGAAGCCCTCAACAGCCACCAGTTGCCACTGTCTCCTCACAGGGCCGGAGGCCTCAGGTCCTCAGGTGGTCGTCGTGAGGAGCCCCTGTACAGCCGCCTCCACCCTGGCTGGTGGCCCTTTCCACCCCCGGGTGCCCAGCCACCAGCCCGGTAACTCCCTTCATTCCAGTTTGGTTTGTGAAGCAGCGAAAAACCCCCCCTTTCACTCTAAACCACACATGATATGAACCCATTATATGAACAGTTAATTAGAATAAATGATCAGCTCACACTTAGAACATAGTGCTGTGTCTGTAAGGAAAATGGGATCCGTTTGGAAAGCTCATAGTTTGGAGTAAGGAGGCCGCTGGGGCGTTGGCTTATCTTTCATCACGTCCACCTTGTGTGGAGTATGCTGGCCCAGGAGGTCCTGGCAGGAACCCTTAGTGGTGGCTGCTCAGAAGGGGCCGCAGAGACCTGCTTTGTTTCCATGGCAACAGAAGTGTGCTCTTCCTGCCAGAGAAGAGGCCTGGGAGGTGGTGGCACGGGACGGCGCCAGCCCTGGGTCTCTGTCTTCCCCACCTTGGGCCTCTTTAGCATCCTGATGGAGGCCCAGGTGGAGGACTGTAGGCTCTGGAAGAGAAGCCTCTAGAACATGGCTCTGGCCAAGTGGTGCATCAGGCCCAACTGTCTAGAGAAAGCCAGTTGTTGGCACAGGCCAACTTCCACCCTGCCCTGCCATGCCAGAGGCCCCTGCTGGGGTGGTGCAGGAGCCAGCCAGACAGAGGCTCACATCCCGGCTCGCTCACTCACTCACTCACTGTCGCTGGGCCTCCTGGCCACACTACTAGTACCTTAGAGGAGGAGTGCTTCCTCATGAGACCCCCACAGAAAGGGGCATGGCACATTGTTCTGCAGAGCCTCGGTGAAGCCCCTGCGAGTGCCTCGCTGAGCGAGTCTTCTGGGTGGTGAGAAACACGTGACAGACTTGCCCAAGGGAGAGCACCCCCTTTCCTTCCTCGGCTAGGCCAGGGTATGGGCATGTCAGCACCCCTGGTGCCAGCACCCTTTCCTGGGACCTCAGGTGACCACAGTGATCGGACTGGCTTAGTCCTTTGGGACAGTGCTCTGGTTTGTCCTCCCTCCCGCCTCGTCTCTGCTTGATCCTGCCTGGCTGGCTGCTCGTGGGTCTTGCGCCGACACTGGGCGGCTGAAGTTTGGGTTACACAGGCCAGCGGCCCAGCTGAACAGCCACCAGAGAAGGCGCGGCTTCGAGAAGACACAGCCCCCAGTCTGTGTCCTCCGGACCCGGGACGCTCAGCTGGCAGAGCCGGCCTCATGTCTGTGCGGCTGCGGCGGCTGCTTTGGGTCGGGTGCGCTGGGCTCCGTCCCCCCGTTTCCCAGGCGGCTCTGAGTTTGAGGCCCCGAGGTAGAAGGTCCTATATGTGTCTTTTAATTATGGTAAAAGAGCAGGAAAGTTACCATTTCAGTTGTTTCGGGATGTGCTGGACAGCCGCACCCGTGTCACGTGCAGTGTGGAGCAGTGTTACCGCCGTCAGGTCGAGAGCAGTGTCTTCCCACGTGGGAAACTGCCCGTTAAACATGGGCTCCCCGAGCCCTTCACCCTTCGGAGTTTGGTGACTGGCACCCCACAGCAGTGGAGCCGTATAGCATCTGTCCTTTGTGTCTGTCTTACTTCCCCAAGCATGACAATGTCTTCACGTTTCGTCGATGTCGTAGCTAGAGCCAGAACATTCTTAAGGCTGCCTGTGTAGCTTGAGTCCAGCTTTCTGTCTTGTGTGACTTGCTGGCTGCCGCTTTATTGACTCTGAAAACATGAAAATCACGAGAGCCCCGTCTCTTCTGCATCTTTGACTCTTCCCTCCAGAGGGCACAAATGGGGCCTCCCTTCACTCCGGGCTTTACAGCCTCCTTCCAACTTAATAAGAAATCCCCCCGCAGTTGGCCATGTCAATACTTTATTAGAAAACACAGACACAGATGGCGACAAGGCAAGGACAGGGAAAGGAAACGCGAGAGCTGCTTGGGGGCAGGCTGGCCACCGTGTGCTTCTCCAGGCCCACCTCACTTTTGATAGAGTATCTCCGAGACTGGGTCTCTCGCTGGATAAATCAGGAGGGGCTTGGCTTGGTAAGCGGACTTGAGGCAGCTCACTCCAGGAAGGTGAAGGAGGTGATGCGGGAATAAGCGCCCCCGGTCAGTGGGTCAGTGGGGCGTTAGTCCCTGAGGCAGTTCTAGAAGCGGGAGGGAGAGACCAGAGTCTGCGTCTCTTTCCCAGAAGGCGGGGCTGTGCTTCTCCAAGGAAGACTAGAGAAAGCGGCTTAGAGCCCAGGAGAAGGCCCCTCTGGTGCTCCACGCCCGCACCCAGGCCTGAGCAGGCCTTTGCCACAGGAAGAGGGCTCAGAAGTCTTTCCTGGGGCCACTGGCCCACTGCTCTTCCTGCTGGCGGGGCCACTCTGGAGAGCCTTCTCCTGGGTGGGCGGCTGTGACGGGTTAGACAGCTGCATCTTGGGAAGGAAATGGCAGACTCATGACCGTTAGTTAGGGCAGGGCCCACCCCAAACCACACCCCAGAAGGCCAACCCGTGTGCTGAGTGCATTTCCTTCCTCCACCCAGCACCCACTTGACTGGACTATTTTAGTCTTTTAAATACATTTGTAAGGAAAGAGAAAACGGCAGACGGGATTCCTATCCCTGCTCCGCCCCATCCAGGCTTAGGGCCCGAGGAACTTCCTCAGAGGTACTTTAAACTCCTTCAGCTGTTGCTTTTGGAGCGTCCTCCTTAACTCCAGGAATACATTACACTGATCGTTACGATGCATCACCTTTACAGTCACCGAGCCACTTTCTGTGTGCGCGCTTTTGTCAGTCCTCATCTTTTCTCCTTAGCTAGCTTTCCTGAGCTGTCATTCAAATGCCACGCAGTTCGCCCGTCTCAGGTGCGCAATGCCATGGTTTTCAGTCCCGTCACAGGTCTGACAACCACAACTCCTGAACATTTTCCCAACTCAGAAAGGATCCCCACCCCCGTTCTCAATCATCCCTGCACCCCAGCTCCTTGTCTTCAGCAAACAATCTATTTTCTGTCTCCATGGATTTGTCTGTTCTGGACTTTTCCTATAAAGGGGGAACCCTACAATGTGCGGTCTCTTGTGACCAGTTCCTGTCACCTATGGCCCCGTTAGCTTTTTGCTGGAAGGAAATGAAAGCTCTGATGTAACCACCTTTCTAAAAGCAGGGCGACTCAGACAAGATGATAATGTACATGCTTTGATATTTTTAATGTATTTTCTTAAAAGGAAGAAAAAACAAAGGAAGTGGCAGATCAAAGAAAGAAGTGGATTAATCAAAACAGTTGGCTGAAGCTTTCAACACTTCTGCCTTTAGGAATTTATTCTAACGATAGAAAATGGGGCGTGTGCAGGGGTATATTCACAAGGATGTTCGTGATAGCATGGTTTCGTAGCAAAGGCTTGAAAAGTGAGCTTCGGCACAGTCATGCCACGGAATTAACTGAACAGCACGGAACCATTAAGAAGGACGAGAAAGTACCAGTGGCGTGTGGAGAAAGTCTGGTAGGTAGTTATTAGGAAGAAACAGGGTACAAAAGGACACATCGAATCGGACTCTTTAATAAAAGCTGTGGTGTGCCTATGGGGACGTGCAGTGACAGACGGCAGAGCAGACAGAGAGGCTGGAAGCGCAGTCCCCCACAGTGCTGTTTCTGATCGTGTGATGATAGATGGCTTTTGTGAAGATACTTTTTTCTTGTATTTTCTAAATGTTCTGTTTTATTTAAAGAAAATGCTTTGCTCTTAGATGCAGAAAGGTCAAGCTGTTCCTGGGGACAATAGAGGGCACTAGAGCTGAGGTTCTCGGTCCCTCTTTCCTCCTGGGCCCTGTGCTCCCGTGGCCTCCGCTGCACCAGGGTCACTCCCTGTGATGACCTCAGCACAGGGCGCCCTCGGGGGCGTGCAGACGCCTGGAACTCACCGGTTGACTGGGTAACACACGTGATCTTGTAGGACGTCCATATGCTCACCATGCAGAGAAAGGTGGCAATGAAAGCAAAGGTCTGCACAGGAGAGAGGAGGAGAGGACGTTCCCAGACAGTGGCCCATCACGTGGGCAGTCCCGTCTGTCGTCTCTGTTCCCTGCACCGACTGCGGCTGGGAGGGGCTCCTGCGACCCTCCCCTCGCCCCAGCGCAGAGGAGCCCCGTCCCAGCCCTGGGCCTGCGGCTGGACCTCTGGGTCCCAGCCCGCGGCTGTCCTCATCCAGGCAGCTTCCGTGCGCATGTCTGGGCTAACGTTTACTGCTGCGCTGGGGACGAGCCACTGAACTTTAATTATCCTGGGCTAATAAAAGAAAAAGGTGGGATTACAATTTTAACTGGGTTTTAAACATGTTTAATGTTCAGGTGGGCTTTACTGGTGTGGGAGCGCTGTTTGCATTTCATTCCTGGGCCCTCTGGCCTGTCTGCTTCCCGGCGTGTAGCAGCCAGAAGCCGAGCCTGCACAGGCGCCTGACGCGTGCAGTCACGCAACACTGGACGGACGGGCTCGGGCGCCTTTCCTCGGCGCCCACCCGCGCTCTGTGGGGCAGTGACCTGCATTAGACAACTTCCCCATTTGTAGCAGGAAGGCCGGAGCGGAAGGAGCCGTGTGAGGCTCACCAAGCGGCTGAGCCAGACGCAGCCCACGCTCTGGTGTTTTTGTCTGGAACTTCCAAGCCTGCAGCCACTTTCCGTACTTGTGGCAAGACTGGCAGCTGCAGCAGCTAAAATGAAGGTGCATTTACTGCGAACCCACCAGAGCCCTCGGAGGGAGCACTGGTTCCTTTCAGCCCGCAGCCACTCTGCCCGTGGCTCTGGGGTTAGCCTCGCCGTCCCTCACTTACAGCTGAGGCCGCCCCGCGCAGGGAGTCTGCTCGTGAGTCCACACTCTGCTCTGCTCGAGCTGAGGCCGGTGTCCTCACTCACAGGAGGCCTCCCAGCCACTGTGCTGCCACTAGGGCGGGGCCAGCAAGAGTGGCCCAGGCGCAGCCAAGGGGTAGTGGACTTTGAAGGTTTGGTTTTGCTCAGGCCTCGCTGCCAGTGCACAGCTCCCCCGTGTGCGGTGCACAGCGCCACGGTCCTCAGTACAGTTACAGGTCTGTCTGTGCCACCAGCAGTCCCCCAGGTCCGTTTCATTGGCTCCTTTGTACTGCTTGTCTGCACCACAGACGAGTGTCTGTTAGCGCCTGGCCTGCCCCTCACTGTCTGTTCTGCAGTTAGCACGGGGGATACTGCCCAGTCTCCAGCTGTCACTGCATAACTGAACAGCTGACTGTCGCTACAGAATGCCTTCTGGACGACAAGGCCTTGTTAATTGTTTCACGTGCTTTGGTCGTAACTCATAAGCTAGATGACCATTCTCTCATAAGCAAGAACCGTATCTTTTTATTTCTTCAGGCTCCCTCATGGCCCAGGCTTGGTCCGAGGCACAGAGATGGTGTCTGTAAATGGAGTCGCTGTGATTGTAAGTCAGCATGTCTAAATGCAACCAGAATCATAAAACCAGTGGGATTCCGCCCATGAGACCCTGAAACATGGCTTCCTCTGTGCGTCCTCCGCCAGCCTCCTGCGGGGGACCACACAGGGAGGGTGGGCTGAGGATGTGCTAGGGGCCAAGCGTGTGTGGAGGCCTGGTCACGCCCTGCAGGGAGAGAGCTCTGCCTTGCTGAACTGGGAGGACAGAGTCCACCCTCAGTGCCATTCCAGGCCCTCAGGCACCCTTGGTCCAACATCTGGGGAACTGGTGACATGTAAGTGAAAGAGTCATTGTCACGCTTCAGGCTTTTCTTAAAACTCATTTTAGAAATCTTGCCTGATGATCAGGGAGGCAAGTCAGGACTGGCCCCAGGCCACCAAACAGGAAACAGTGAATTGAATCAGAAATCGGGTAATAGGGGTCCTTGAACCCTTTTAAATATGAGGACATAGATGCATGTGTCTGTACATGCATACGCAGATGCATGCCTGTGTGTGTGTGACAAGTGGCACCATGGCGCTGTATTTTTGTGCATTTGCATTCAGACTATCACACAGACCAGTATTCACCTCTCTGAGATACAGGTATGTTATTTCCTGGCCTGGACACTTGAAAATCAGAAATGCAGGCAAGGAGTCGGGAAAGCTGACTGGCCACAGCTTTCCTCCCCGGGCCCGAAAAAGGCCTCAGGATCTTCCTCCGCATCATGTGAGCAGCCAGCAGCAATGATCGGAGCCAGAGTTCAAACCTCCTCGCCCCTGGTTCCAGCAGAGGCTGTAAGAGTGCCGGGCCCCTGCGCCACTTGGCTCCTCCAGGAGCCGTGACGATCCACCTCTGAGACCCTCCTCTGTTTGGAGACGGCTGGGGGCTGGGTGGCGGAACCTGGGACAGAAACCCTGGAAGCAACCCCATCAGAGAGAAAAGCAGCATCTGAAAGACGAATTCATTCCCAAAGGCTCCCAGAGAAGGTCCTCACCGCGCCCGCGACCAGTCCGCTCCGGCTGTAACTCTTGGAGGCGGCCACGATGGAGGCGATGAGGAGCAGCAGCGTACCGATCAAATAGTGCAGGAGTTCCTGCGGGTAGAACAGAGCCAGCAGTGGGTGGGGAGTGCCGCTCCAGGTCTTGTGAGGTAGCCGGGCATCAGAAGAGATGAACGGAGGAGGGAGGGGTACTTCTCTGTTCCCTGTGACACCCGACAGGAGCTGTGCAGCTCATGTGCACCCAACATGGAAGGCGGGCCAGGAGGCCCAGAGAGAGGAGAGACGCTGGGCAGGCAGGAAAAGAGGGGACAAGGAGACAGGATACTTCTATGTGAGGAGAGACACCCATTGAGGTAGCTCCACTGAGGTCCAACTAGCCGGTGAGTGGACCTCTCGCAGAAGCGTAAGTCGCAGTTCCAGTTGTGCGACGCGAAGCCCTTGAAGAGATGTGTGCCTTTTGCTTCTACTTCAGAGAAAGTTCCAGACTAACAGTGTAAAGGCTTTTGGGGACGGCCTCGAGCGTCTGCTCATGCTGTGCACCGTCTTAAGGATGGACTTGAGAGGCGCTCAGCCCCTCAGAGGCAAGAATGAGGTCAGCGCGCTTCTGTGCGGCGCCTGTGGGTGAGGCTGGGAGCTGCTTTCTCACTCCTCAGTCTTCGGTTTTGTCCTCAGTTTGTCTTCCTTCTTTAGCCTGAGGGCACATTTCAGAGAGGCTAAGTTCTCTATTCAGTCTGTTGCAGGGCTGACTCAGCGCATGGCATCAGCCTGCCAATAGCTGCCTCTCCCTGTGCGGCCAAGATGAACTGGCATCTTTGCAGGCCCTGGGTGAGGCTGGACCTCTCTCACTCAGCACTTGGTATTGCTTCCATCTCATTCTTCCTCAGAGGAGAACTGAGATTTAGGGTCACTCTGAATCCAGAGTGTGAAATTAGGAATTATTTCTGCATGAAGGTCTGTCCATGAGGGCAGGTAGCTATTCAATTTGGGGAAGGCATTCCACTTTTAAGCGGTATCTCTTCTCAAAGCCATGCAAAATTAAAGATCCTGATTTCTCCCTCAGTGACCAGAAAGGAACATCACAGGGAGAGTGCAGAGAATTTGATAGAAAG
>RJWH01000834.1:353946-367962 GCA_004363575.1 Solenodon paradoxus
GCTTTGTAGCAAAGATACGGAGACACGTGTCACGGAGTGCCCTTTCAGTCAGTGGTGGACCGCAGCACTGCGCCGGGGGTCCCTGTGGCTCAGTGACGCCTGACGGGACCAAAAGCAGGAGACTGGCAAACGAGCCGCAAAAGAAAGCCAGGGTGGCTAGGCTAGCATCAAGCAAAACAGTTTAAAACAAGTTACCAGATATAAAGAAAGATGTTTTAGAATGATGAAAGGTCACTCCAAGACATAACAAATAATAAACACATTACACCTAAGAACAGTGGACCACTGTTTGCATGAAGCAAAAAAAAAAAAAACCTCAAAAGAAACAGACAATTCAGAAATAATTGTTGGAAGTTTGAATACCCAACTTTCAACAACGCAGAGGACAGCTAGGGAGATGAACAAAGAAACGCAAACAGTAACGTAAAGCTGCCCTAATACGCGTCTTATAAAACATCCTACCCAACGGCAGCAGCATCCTTGGCCACCCTTGCGACGCAGCAGCTAAGGTGCAGGCCATGAAAACTCCAAGGGCTTGGGGCTGAGTAGGAGAGTGAGAAGCAGCAAACAAAACAAAATGCTTCGTTCCAGCTCTTTAAAAAAAAGACGAGTTTATTTTAATGTGTAAAAATAAAAATAATTAAAACTCTACTGTCCAATTAGAAAAAAAGAATATATATTATTTCAAACACATAGAACATTTTCCAGGGTAGGCCATGTGCTAAACCACAAAACAAATCTTAGTATGTTTAAATGGATTGAAATAACTATGTTCTTCAACGACAGTGGGGTGAAATTAGACACCTATAGCAAAAAGAAATTTGGGGTACTCACAGGCATGTGGAAATTAAACAACATATCCTTAGCTCGGGATTCAAAGAAGTCCTAGGGGAAACTGGAGAATACATGAAGATGAACGAAAATGAAGACACAATGTATCAAAGTTGTGGGGTGCAGCTAAAGCGGTGCCCAGGAATTGACAACTGTCAGTGCCAATATTAAAGAAGGGAAGTATCAGATTAATAAAAATAGTAATACTGGAAAAAGAAGAGCACAGTCAACCTAGAGAGAGCAAAAAGAATGGTAGGAAGACTGGAGCAGAAAGCAGATCAGTGGGTTCGGAAAAGAGGGATGAGGGGGTAGGAGGTGATAGCTATAAAGGGTGTAGGGTTTCTTTGAGCTGATGAAAACGGTCTAAATGGACTGGTGGTGATTACACAGCTCTGGGAATATACCAAAACCCATCCAGCCGCACACCTATCAACAGAGCTGCTTTAGAAAATAACATAGTACGAAGGGAAAAAACCCTGATGTCTGGTTTGTCTCCTCAGCCTCTGCCAGACCATTTTCGCTACCACTCTTAGAGATGCACAGCCCATCACCGTGTCAGCTGCTGCTTCCATGTCCCTCTGCCCAGCACACCCCCGCCCTGTCCTTTTCCATCACTTCAGAAAGTGAACTTGGAGGTGAGAGACAGACTTCTTACAGCTGGAAGGAGTTTCCACACCAGGGACAGCCGGCAGGCGTGTCCACCAAACAGTGGGAAATCTGGGACTAACTAAAGCAGCAAAGGATGGTCAGACAGGTGGGTGGGCAGGCAGGAGGGGGCGGGCCTCAGCGGCCCCGCTGACGTCGACTTCTGGCTGCTGGGCACGGGCCCGGCCCGCTTACCGACAGAGGCCAGCTGATACAGGTGAGCACGCGGTACAGGCGGAAGAGGCGGGCCAGGTAAAAGGCCAGGATCATGATCAGGTTGCAAATGGTGACCACTTCAAAGTAGCTGTAGGCACTGTAGCTGGTCCACGGCGAGCTCCTCACGCAGACGAAGGCAATCAGCAGGGTGACCTGAGACAGATACAGGAACGTCAGAGACCGCCTCGGGCACCTGCGAGCAAGCAACAAAAACGGACGCGCTGCTACAGTCCGGCGCGGCTCTTGCTGGCGGCTGGCGGGGTGGGAAGGCGCCGGTCCGTGTGCAGTGCTCACAGGCCCGCTGCGGGCTGGGCGCGGGGCAGACGAGCGCCAGGTTCTGTCCTCTGGCGTCGCTAGGATGCCGCCTCAGAGTGGGGGGACGGCCCCAAAGCAGCGCCTCCATTTACCTGCTGGGTCCCCAGAGCCAAGAGCAAAGGCAGCTCTGTGGGGTGCGGGGTGCAGGTTAAACTGCAGCAAGTTGCCAACTTTGACTGTTTGAGGCCCACACAGTCGGTCAGTCGTGCTGACCCCAATACACACGATCTCATAGGGGTGGCAGCATTCTGCCAGGTAGCCAGCATCACCCCCAGGGTCACACGGGGAAACCAGGCTCCAGAGTCAGGCCCAGGCCACACAGCTTGTAAGCAGAGATGCGGGACTCGAAGCCAGGTCTGTCTGACTCCAGGGCCGTGTTCTTGCACGTTACAGGCAGTTTTGCCTTCCAGAAGGTAAGCGCGCTCCTGGCTGGCCGAGGAGGGCGACGTGCTGCCCGGCGTGTGGGAACCTGCGGACAGGCGGGGCTAGCTCACCACCAGACACGCGAGGGCTCGCCGAGTGCCCACGCACGGATGACCGCACCGTGACGGCCAGAGTGCAGTGAGTGCGTCAGTGACTGTGATGAATGGACGGACAGGTAGGTAAAGAGTTAGCCACAGGTGATACGGGGGTGGGGCAGACTGAAAGGGGAGAGGCCGAGTCCGTGAGGGGCGCCGCAGAGAGCTCTGCACTCCACACAGGGACACGCCACACGTGTCGAATGTCCACAGAATCTGAGGCTCTACTTAAAAGCACAACACACTTAGGACAAAGATTACTGCACATGGCCTCGTCCCTGCAGAACGGTGATTCTCCAAGCGCGTGAGAGAGAAAGAGAGAGACTGTCCTCTGGGACAGTTAGCAATGACTGGACACACTCTGGGTTGTCACCACTGCGAGGGAGAGAGGTGCTGCTGTCAACGAGCAGGTGGAAGCCAGGATCGCGGTTAACACCCCACAGTACACGGGCCGCCCCCGCAACCAAGAACTGTGCCCCAAACTTTCACACTGCTGCGGAGGAAACTCTGCTGGAGAAGACGTGAGTCTGCCATGGCACTGAAACCACACACGGGTCTCACCCTGCTTCTCAGGGTCAACGCAGAAAGCCCCTTTTGCTACTGCTCCTCACCCCTCACTAGTGCGGGCTCAGGACTGGGTGTGATAGCCAGAAGGACTCTTGGCTTGAAGCTTAAAGAAGCATGAAGAGAGTTCTGCTTAATAGACCAAAACAGCAGAGTGTGGCCCTGACACTGAGGGACCCTCGACATTTGCGTATTTCCCTTTGCTAATGAGCACCTTTTTCAGTTCCTCCCCAGCAGCCAGCCGTGCTAATGAGTCACGGCTCGGGGTCCTGTGAAAGCGCCCAGGGGTGGCTGGGCTTCACTCGAGGGTCACGGCTGTGCAGCCTGAGTCGAGGGCCGGCCTGCAGCCCCCTGGACGTCCCAGGCTTCCTGATCTGTGCCCAGCCTGAGCAGGCTGGGGCGGTTTTATCCAAGGCCCTCTTCAAGCTGCGGGCCACTCGGGATGCCGCGTGGCGATTCCCAGGCAGAGACGCAATTTTGCATCTAATTTAATGCAAAGATTAGAATAAGCTTTACAGCCCTTCATCTGTGACAGACTTGGCTCTTTCTCAGGGTGACACAGACCTGGGAGTTTCCCGGTGAACGCAAGGGCCTGGCCCAGCCTTCCCTCTGCGCTCCCGGGCCGAGTGCTCTGCAGCAGGAGGGGCGGCGCTGCTCTAGCCTCTCCGGGCACCTTGCTGTGAAGTGAGGTCTCCAGTTCTGTCCGTGGCCCAGGACCACCTACTATGCGCTCGTCCCAAGGAAAGCCCAGCGTGGGAAACGAATTCAGACAGCAGACGCTGTGCCCTCGTGCACGCTGCTGACAGCTTCCTTCCCGCCTCCGTGCCTACGGAGAGAGCCGGCAGCTCAGCCGCTTCACGGAGAAGTCTGACGGCCACTAGCTGTTCAGGAACTCTTCTAAGGTCATTTGGTAGCTTCTGCAATCCTGTAGACCCCAAGTCACTCAGATCAGCAGAGGGGTAACAGAAGAAAGCACAAGACAACGGTGGGAAAAGGCTCGCGGTGTTGAGGGGCTGCCCCTTACCCCTCAGACCGCTCCTTGCCCCGTTAGGACAGCAAGTCCAGTTCCCAGAGGACTGACGCAGGACTCTGATTCAGGCCAAGAGGCTGCTGGGAGACAGAGGGAACGGAAGCGTGATGCTCGTTCCGGACTAGCTGCTTTCTCAGGCTGCCTTCCAGCTCCTCAGAGAGGCAGCGCTCTCATGTCACACCGTCGGAAACGCTGAGAACGTCCAACAAATGTCCGCGGGTTTAAAAGCAATGTTGCGAGGACCCCCAAATCAAGGGCCTCCCCAACCTGCCATGGCAAAGGGATCACCTTGAGGAGAGCCCAGCCCTCCCCGCAGCTGTGTCCTTTCTGACCCCATCTTACCAGCACTTCTGTGAAAGCAGCAGTGGTTTCAGCATCACAGCAGAGAGAAAGCAAGCTGCCGTCCCCCGCGAGGAGTGACTGTCCCCCCGAGGACTTCGGAACTAAAACGCTCTGGCCTGAACCTCACATCCAGGTTCTCCGCCGGGGTGAACATCCCTCCAGCAGAAGTGGGATTTGGAGTGTAAGATGGGGATTTTCTGGGGAACACTCAGCTTTCTGGAGATGTCTTCTGATGGGGGGCAGTCTGTGCCCTGGAATGTTCCTCAGCAGGCCTGGAATGTCCCCCACACCCCGCCACGTCTGGGCTGAAGGTGGCACTGGACACCTTTTGTTTCCAGAGCCCCAGGTAGGATGGGGACAGTCCCCCAGCCCCACCCTGACCTTGGAGTAAGGTTTCAGTGAGAGAGATGGGCAGGAGGAGGGGAAGTAACGATGAAAGCCGACATCAAAAGGTCTCCGGCCCAATGGCAGGAGAATTTTCTGGAAATGGCAGGAGAATTTTCTGGAAAAGCCAAGAGATGGAAGCCAGGCTTGTTCAGGAAGTCGAGATGGGGATGACTGAGAACAACACTGGCAGATGCCCGCAGGCCCATGGACGTGGAGCTGACCTCTGCCCTGTGTATGTGGCCGCGCTGAGGCCCCCACTCGGTCTCAGCGCCATCTCAGCAGCCACGCAAGAGAGCTCTCAGCCTGGCTTCCGTCCCCTGGGCCTGGCTCACTCCCAGTGTCTGCTCAAAACCAGCCGGCTTTCCCGTCACTCGCAAGTGTCCCGTTAATGATACACTCAATCCAATTTCATGCGCTCTCCTTTCCCAGCTGTGTGATTCTGTTTCTAACGTCTAACAAACACAAAGTGCTTCCTTATCTGAAGGTGTTGAGACTGGAATGTGACCTACAGCAGATTCTTGTCTCCTCCCCCAGGTTATAAAGTCGGGGGGGTCTTCACAGCTGGGAGATCTCAGCACTGAGGAAAAAGCCTATTCATGTAGAAATGGGAGAAACACAGGACTGTGGTAGAGTCTCTTGCTTAACAAAGACACAAGGAACCAGATAAAATCAGCCAAGTCTGAGGGCGTTTCCCAGAGGGTCTCTGATGGACTAAATGAGTGTGTCTGCCTAGGAGCCTTCTCCAGGCCCGGCCCGGGGACAGGTCCATGGGCCTTGCTAGGATGTGAGATTTTCTACCAGGTATTGAAATCACACTGATAATGACTGTCATTTTCATGAATGGCAAATATTCATTAAGCCTGGACAAGGTGATGGGTTGTGGACCGATTATGTCACTACAGCTGAGGAACCTGCCCCAGGGAGGTGCCTGTCCCTGACTGCTGAGCTGTTAGGTTCAGAGACAGGGATCTGTCTTCCATCTGTCTCCAGAACGCAATTTTCCATCAAGACTCGGCCTCCCGCCTCTCTGATGGTTCTCTAAGCTGGGAGACTGAGCAGAGAATGCACTAGGGAAACCCAAACGGACGCTCTCTCCACGACTCCACGGGGCAGCTCAGGACAGGGGAAGGGGCTTAACAAGCTCCTTGCAGAGACACTGACTCCTGCTCGGTGACTGGTGTAAGAGCCCCCGACGCCCTGTCATGCACTCTGCCGACTGTTTTCCAAAATGACGGCAGCAACATTCCTGGTCACATATGCTCGTCTAGAACCATGATATCGCTCACCAGGAACAAAATCATTTCCCCTCCCTTGAACCCACCCAACAGCTTTGGTGGCTCCTAGAATGCGATGGAAGAGACACTCCAGGCTCCAGGGCCACAGGCCTGAATATGACTTGTCTCCTTGTCTTGGGACCCCCCCACCATGTTACAAGGACACATGTAACTCCTGGAGGGGCCGCCTGTAGATGTCAGCCAACAGCCCCAGCCAAGGGCCCTGGTCATCAGCCACTGGCATCTGCTGTGACATCGACTGTGACACAAGGCAGAAGAAGATGCCTTGCGGTCATTCTGGCCCCGGCTCACAGGTCCCCCCAGCTGCAGCCACCATGGTGGAGCAGATGATTCCCTCCACCGCGTCTGCCCACATTCCTGACTCAGAACTCGTGAGCCTAGGCAAGCCCTGGTGGAGGAGCGGTTTGGTCCACTGCCTTCCGCTAAGAGCCAGGCCACATACATCCCAAGGACCTGGGTTCAAGACCTGGGCCAGAGTGAAAGCAAGATGACCAACTAAATAAAAACAAAGTGCTTCTTTCTCCTTGCTCTTCCTGCCTGCCTGTGTCTTCATTTCTGCTGGTACCTCTCCTTTAAAACAGAAACAAAAACAGAAAAAGAAAGAAAGGAAACTGGGAGCCGAAGATGTTGCTTCTCACACTGAACTTTGGAGGTAACTTGAAAGTCAACCACAGTGGCTGGAGTTGGTACTTAAACCGAAAAGTTCCCACCTGGTCTGTTTTGAAAGTAACAAATGAATTGTTCTGGGTTTCGTGGTTTGAGTCTCTGCACAGGGAGGCGGAGGTCTGTCGAGGGCACTGGTGGCCCAGGTGAGAGAGACGACATCTGCAGCCCACACCTGGACTGACTGACGAATGTCCCCTCAGCAGAGATGCTCTCGGGGCAGCCTCAGCTGAAAGATAGCTGCTGCCAGGGTTGCACGACGGAACCCCCGGGGGGGACGGCTCGAGAAACCCCCACTTCCGCCCTGCACTGCCGAGAGGACGCGCGTCCTGAGTCACCCATAGACAGGAGGCTCTGACAGGACTGAAACTGGGGCCCGCGGGCGCCATGCCCGCTGGAGATCGCCGGAAACTCCGCGACTGGCGGAAGCGCTCGGGGCCCCTGGTCCAGGCTTCCTGGCAGCCCTGGGATCCAGGAGGGAAAAGCAGGGGCACAAAGAGGCCTGTTTGTTCCTTCTCGGCTTGAGCCGCTAGCTGGCGGCCCAGAAGGATGGTGCTGGTCCCTCGGGTGGCCCTGCTGAGCCCAGATCAGATGACAGAGGCCAACCCTGGACCAGGAAATGAGCGAGTTCACCGTTCAGCCACCCTTGTGCAACTGCTGTGTGTGACGCCAGGCTTTCACGACCGCCATGCAGGACAAGCTAACTGCGACCTGCTTTCAGAATGTAGCTAGTTCTGTCAGTCCTAGGCTTGAAGGCGGAAAGAGTAAGGTTATCGCTGGCTGACAGAGCACTGCTCGTGCTCCCGGCTCTGTGATAACAGCAGGGGCGGAGGAGGGCCACCTTGATGCCCAGGCACAGCTCTGCTGCTGAGCGTTTCGGCCACCACCCGGAAGGGAGTATCTGGAGAGGCTGAGGGACCTGTCCCAGCAGGAGGCCCTGGGCACGTGCCGGAAGGAAATGCCCGCTGACTTTCAGAGGGTGGGTGTGGGCTGCCACGGCAGTGCCTGCTTGGGGAGGAGGAATTAGTCTGGGATAAAAGTTGACAAAGCAAGTACATGACAGCCATTAAAGGGCTATGAGCCTGTGTCGCTGAAGGAAAGCACAGCTGAGGATATCTGATGGCCGTGCGGTGCCCAGGGCGGACTGGAGACAGGCGTTTGTGTGTGGGCTGCAGGCTGGCCTCCAAGCAGAGCAGGTTTAAAGCACGGCCAGCAACCCCACAAGTCAGCGAAGACAGTTACCCGTGGGCCGGTTACCTACGCGGGCCTCAGTCTTTAGTCTGGGCCAGTGGGCCAACACCAACACTGACCACACAGAGTTGGGATGAGGAGCAAATGAGCTGAGCTGGGCAAAGCATTTAGAATAGCCTGGCCCTGCTAATACCCAGACGTCAGGTATTACAGGTCTTCTCAGGCGCACCCTGGTGGAACAGCAGTTGGGTCAGTCACGTTCGAAGGAGCAGCCACGTGCCCTGGGGTCGAGTCCCGGGTCTCGGGGGGAAACAGCCAGTGTGAACAACTAACTAAAAATAAAGATGCTGCTTCCTGCCTGCCTGCCTGCCTTCATCCTACCTGCGCCTTTCCTTTAACGAAAATCCTTTCAGAGGCGTGCTGGGAAGCGTAAACGTGTAGTGCTGGAGAGAGCAAGACCTGAAGGGTGGTTCTAAATACAGAGCTGTCACCAGCCGCGCATGATACAAGGACAGCTTAGACACAGACCCCTCATCTCCTGACTGTGAGGACGGCCGGCGGGAGGACGGGCCGGCGCGTCTTCTGTGAGGAGCAGAGGTGGCCCCGGCGTGGGCTGCACAGGACGGAGGGCTGAGCATACAGAGGGGACGTGGAGGCTCCCAGCAGAGGGGACATGACTCAGGGCGGCACAGGGCAGCTTCAGGAACAGCGAGGTGACCACTGCAGACAAACCCCACGTGTGTGAAGGGAACAAAGCAGGCAGGGACAGCGGGCATCAGATTCCAGGCTGAGAATGGAGGCCGCTGGCGCGGCAGTGGGAGGCAGGCCTGGTACAACAGACGAGTCGCGAGGGCGAACACTCAGGCGGTGGCAGACACGCGGCACAGCGGCTGTTAGCAGGAGGCCGTTGGTCCTGGCTGGGCAGGGGGCCCGGAGTCAGCGTGCCAGCCAGAGGAATGGGCCGCCAGGTGGGCGGGAGGGGAGACGGCAGGCACATCCCGGGGCTCCGGGGACCCAGGCTGGACGGTCCCCACAAACAACAGAGCCATGCAGCTGGCACAGGCCAACAGGATACTGCCCTGTGGGGAGCTGGCAGCCTCAGATTCCTCGGCTCGCTGATGACATGCTCCAAATGCGTGGCGATGCAGCTGTCCAAACACGTGAAAATGCGCCCGCCTCACCCCTCCAGCAGGCCACAGACGCCCCCGTCCTGCTCCCTGACCCAGCACTGGACAAGTTTCCCTGAGGGCCTCTCCTGCCTGCCCTCTGGCCGCCTGTGATTCTTGGAGCAGTCCGTCATAGCGAGCTGTCCTTGACAGGCAAGACCACGGGCTGTGGTGTGGACCCCTCGGCCCTTTCTTCCTCCCCAGCCTTCGCTGCCGTGTCCCTGGTCACAGGCGTGCTTGTTGTGACCTGCATCTCCAAGGTGGCCGTGTCATGCCAGCAGGCACACACGCCCAGTGTGCCTTCTCCGATGTCTGCATTTTCCTCCGCTCTAGTACTTTGGATCGAGTGCCAGGTGGAAACAAAGCCCTCCATTCAGAGAGCTTCCTAGCCCCTTGGAGGGCCGGAGTGGCCACGCCCCGCAGGCAGGTCACCCCGAGGCTTCCTTGCTGCTGCAAAACCTGTCTGGTGGTCAGACAAAGGGGGCTTTTCAGTCACCGCCAACAGTCCTGCTTCTGCCCCCGTCCAGACACCTTTGGAGGAAGCAGGGTGGAACCTGGACGTGAACGAGACACGTGAACCAAAGATTCACCGTCAGCAAAGCCCCCTTTCAGGCACCGATAATGGGGGCAGCACTGCTCAGAAAAGTGCAACCCCAGTACCTCCCGGGTCAGGCGCCCAGCGGGCCTCGGTAGGCGACGCAGTCAGCTTGCGTCCGGCTGCTGGACTCAGATGCCTCCCCCCAAATCCCGCTTCTGAACTGAGTTGTATAACTTCATGCTTGTCTAACACATGGGCAGAAATAGAGGGAAAAGCAAAAGCCACCAGGAAGAAGAAAGTGAGACGAGCATCCAGAAAACCCACACGGAACTACTACTATGCGAATGTTTCGAAGGGAAGCACTGATGTCAGCAGGAAGCTTGTGGATAAACTCTTCCCTCAAACCCTCAGCGACGGATCTGAACACACACGCGCGGCGGCTCCACGAAGTCTGCGGGAGCACGGCTCGCGCCACATCGGGAACTCGGGGTACGTGCATATTAACTACAGGAGGAAAACCAACTCTCAGATGAAGCAAAAGAAAAACAGCTGACGAAATTCAATATCCACTCATGATAACAAAACAAAACTCCTTTTGAAGAGAGCTTCCTTAACCTGGTAAAAGCTATCTACAAAAAACCCCCAAACAAACCAAAACTCTAACATCGCAGTGATGAGAGACAATGCTTTTCCCTTAAGATAGGGAATCAAGAGAGGATGTCACCTTTCAACACTTAGTCAATATACTCCTGATAGCTGCAATAAGCTAAGAAAAAGAAATGAGAGACACAGATGTATAAAAGGCAAAAACAAAAATTCCTTTATTTGTAGACACGGTTACCTATGTGGAAAATCCTAAAGACTACACAAAAAGATTCTAGAACTAATAAGTGAGTTTAGCAATGTCACAGGCTGCAAGATCATATAAAAAAATCAACTTTTTCTATAGATCATCAATAAACAATTGAAGTTAAATATTAGGCTGGCATGTTCTGGTAGAGTAGTGGTTAGGTTCGTCACCTCTGACTAAGTGCGGCCCACATACATCCCAAAGGCCTGGATTCACATCCTGGGGACAGGGGGACAGCCGATGTGAACAACTATATAAAAATAAAGCTCTTCCTCCTCTTCTCTCTTCCTACCTGCTTGCCTATCCATTTTCATTACTGCCTGTACCTTTCCTTTAAAAAAACAAAAAATGCTTCTTCCTCTTCTCTCTTCCTCCCTCCCTGCCTGCCTACTCACCTTCATTCCACCCACACCTTTCCTTAAAAAAAAAATTAAATATTAGAAACAAAAAAGGACAATTTACCTTAGCAGCAAAAGATATATATTAGGTATAATATTAACTCCACACTATGCTTAAAATGACAACATACTGAAAAAGAAGAGAGTCCCGGAGGAGCAGCAGTTGGGTCCATCGCCTCTAAAGGAGCAAACCACACACCCCTGGGTTCGAGTCCTGGGTCCAGGGGGGAACAGCCAGTGTGAACAATTAATTAAAAATAAAATAAAGATGCTTATTCTTCTGCCTCTCTTCCTGCCTGCCTGACTCTGCTCACCTTCACTCCTGCACCTTGCCTTTAAAAGAATATTGATTAAAAAATGACTAAATAAATAGAGAGGTATATACCCAGGGATTGGAACATTGTTCACATGTGACATCCCCCCAAATTGACACAGGATTCGACATGATCCTATCAAATCCTAGCAGGTTTGTAAAGGGCCGCAGAGTGAAATGTTTCAGGATTCAGGCATTGACAATCTCTGTTGCTGGAACTATTCAACTCTGCTTTTTTAGAGAAAAATCAGTCCTATGTGATATGCAAATGAATGAGTTTGGTTGTGTTCTGATAAAACTCTATGTAACAAAACGGGTGACAGGCTCCACGTGGATAGTAGACTATAGCTGCAAACTCCTGCAAATGTTCAATCTAGTATCACTGATGGTAGTTAAAAGCTCAAAAAAAAAAATCTAAGTGTTGTTCAAAAGTGAAGAGTTATTAAAGCATATGCAGTGCACCCTGGTGGTCCAGTTAAGTTCACTGCCTTTGGACAAGCTGCACACATCCCAAGGACCTGGGTTCACAGCCCGGGAGTGGCAGGAACCATCAAGATGGACAACTAAATAAAATAAAGCGCTTCTTCCTCCTCCTCTCTCTTCCTGCCTGCACCTCTCCTTTCAAAACGCAAAAGGAATATCCATTTAGATCACTATACATATCATACACAATTATGAAGATTTTATTGCAAGAAATGTCATTAAATATTATAAAGAAAAAGATGAGAGGAAGCAGAATCCATGATTATAATTAGTAGGATGACAATTTTGCAAACGTAATGTACGCGCTTAAACAAGGACCAAGATAGAACATCTGTGGAATTAGTGGAATGGGAGCCCCTGGGGAGTATTTTTCAAAATTTTGTGGATTGAATTATGGTCACATTTCTGAATCATACTTACTAAATAATACAAAATTGCAAGAACAAAATGCTAGATCTATAGATGCCTCCAGTGGGAGGCTCAGAGGAAGCGGATAGCTCAGTCTGCTGGCTGCGGGATGCAGAATTCTCCAGCAGTGAGAGTGTGAGAGCCAGCTGGCACTGAGGGAGCAGCTGTCCCAGCCCACAGGGCGGCCCTGACGCCTCTCTGTGACCACCGGTCCTCAGCCCCCTGTACCAGGAAGCTGCTTTTCCACTGTGAAGCCCTGTACTTCTCTCTCAACTCCAGGCCTGCGCAGATGGTCCCTTCTTCCAGAACACTCTTTCCACCTTTCCCTTCTGCCTTGTCCCTTCCCCAGGAAGGGCTCACCCGCCTGGAGGACCTGCTAGCTGTGTGCACAGCCTCCGTCCCACCAGGATGCTCAGCACCCGGCATTAGCTCCACTGGGGGGCATGACGACGCTCACTGTTTCTCACCTGCACTCCCTTCCTTCGAGTCAGGGGTGCGTCTTCCAGGGGCTGCTGGCCCGGCCACACGGCAGCTGGGAATGTCACCACTGCCAGCACCAGAGCGCGAGGTCTGGGGGTCGGCAGCGTGGAAGAAACCCTGGCGCATGAACGAAGTTCTCTGAAGCCCTGAGCACAGGTCTGTGGGCCGAGGAAGCTGGGGGTGAACCCGACGTGTTTGGCGTCGCTCCCGAAAGGGGGTGAAAGCCAGCGCAGGCACCCAGCACCCGTGGCTTCGGTCCTTCCACGGAGTCCCCTAAGGATTGCTGCACTGCTCACACCCTTGATGGCACAGAGGATGGTGGCGGTGAAAGGGCTTCTCAAAAGGCGCCGACAGGAGGAGGCCTCTGACAGCGGCCAGGGAGGTCTCAGCCACGTTCTTCCCTTCGCAGTTCTCCTTCTTCAGGACTCACGAGACAGACAGAAGCCGTGTGCCATCAAGTCTAAAAGAACTCTTTCAACACGCACAGGATGACAATTCTGAATGGCAAGAGGTGTGACGCGCCCTGGCGGCTCAGCGTGAAGCCCGCTGGACTCAGTCCACACACCCTGAGGACTGGGCTCCGGGAGAACCAGCAAGATGACCAGCTAAATGAAAACACATGCTCCCTCCTCCCCTGGGAAGAGGGAGAATGCGGGAGGGAGGCTGTGTCGCCACAGTTACCCGCTCCCTGTGACGGGGGGTACAGTGTCCACCGCCATGGTGCGCAGATGGGCAGAGGCAGGGCGCTGCTCTGCGACCAGGTTTTCAGCCCGTGGGGCAGGGACTGGGGCACAGGCCCGGGACACAGTGGGCACCTGAAGCATCTCTGCCCGGCGGAGGGCGGTGAGCAGACCACACCCGGGCGGGCACCTGAGCCCAAGAGAAACCCGCGTGTCAGCGTGCAGGTGCCGGGTCTGGCCTTCCGGCCCGTAGCCTTTCACCCAGCACTAATGCCTCCATTCGGGGTTTCCTGGTGCTGCTTTCGGCCAGGAGCCCTGCTGACAAGCTCACAGACACTCCTCACTCTCAGCTGGTTTCTGTTTGCTTTGGCGTTGGAACCACTGACTTCACTGTGAGTGGGTCAGTGAGAGAAACCTGTCAGTTGGACGAAACAGGAAGGGGCTGTCGCAGGGGCAGCCAGAAGCCAGCATGTCGGAAGCTCGGGGACAGGCATGCAGTCCCTCTGCTCAGCCTCCCCTCCCCAGCCGGAGCCTCTGCAGGCCCGAGTCCATGCCCAGGCCCACAGGGCCCCGTGGGCGGGCAGGGGGCTTCCCCACAGCTGGGCCACACCCCGCCTGAGGCAGGCGCCATGGGCACAGCATTCTGTGTCTTCTGCGCACGATTCAAGTCCCCTAAGCACCTCATGCAGGTTGACGGGAAAGG